>JAOXJP010282763.1:0-33786 GCA_025762735.1 Platanus orientalis | reverse complement strand
TCTCTCCACTTCAACTATCCCACTCTAATTCTAGGAGCAACATCATCTACAATATCGCCCTCCTTGTGCATGATGGAACCAAGATAATGAAAATGGTCACTCTGGGGTATCTCTTGGCTATCAATCTTAACTACTCCCTCATTTCTACTCCTGGTTTTGCTCACTAACATAAAATATTTAGAAAGAAGGGATTCCAAAAAGTGAAAGAAAAAGGGGGAAAAAAAAGAAGAAAAATTACAAAGGATTTATTGAGAATGAAAATGTATTTAAAGGAATTCCATCTTTTAGCAAAGACATTTGCCCAACCAATTAGCAGATCTTGGGATGGCAGCGAACAAGCCACCAATACTTGGATCATCATATAGCCTTTGAAAAACTTAATCCTTGAAATTGAGCTAGAGATTCCACAAGATCAGAGATCAGGATTAAGAAAGAACTAACATCATTGTTCACCCCCTCCCCCAAAAGTAAATAAATACAAGAAAGCTAACAAGTTATGTCTTCACTTGGTCGTGTCCATCTATATGAATGCGAGGATAAAGAAATGACCATACCACTACCATCCGATCTCATGACATCATTAAAACTAACATTGTTAAAATTTACAGAAGCACCCAACTAGTAAACTAAACCAGGATTCTATCATAGGTAGGACTAGAATAGTTATTCTAGTCAATATCGCAAGGCTATGCATATAAGAACAAACAGCAAGTCCTCAAGGAATAAAAAGGAACTTATTGCTTTCACCAGACAAAATAAACATTTCACCGATAAGTACTTTGCTCCCAACAGAAGGCTTTACTCCAAGTTTGTGGTGTTATAGTCACATATAAAACGAGTGTTGCAATGTTCCAGCAACTTGTTCAGCCAAGACGGACGATCTTTTAATGGACTATGGAAAATATGTAGTAATCATGAACATCTAATCTGGGATTTCAGATTCATTTGTGCATATTGCCTGGTTTTTGTTCCAAGAATCATTCACCAAGGATGACTCCCGCTTGAAGCATATCTGTTCATACACAACTCAGGTTCTAAATTGTTTAATTTCTACATTTTGCTGCCACTCCTAATCCTGCAGGCACACTGGTTCGCCCACTTTATAAACATATGCAAGCCAAACATGCCAGGTTCATCCATTACACTGTTGTGACTAAAATGTGTTCCTTAAAGATGCTACTAATTGTCTTTAATACCATCGGTGGTTTGTCAATCACCGATGTTTAAAATGTTTTTCAAACATGGGGTGTTGACCACCCATGTTCAAGGGGGGGGGGGGTGGTGTTAAAGAAACACCATGGAGATATTGCTGCTAAATGCAAAACATAATTTACATTGAGATATTAATGGAATCATAACGGGAGCATGCACCCACAGCCCCATGACTTGTGATTAATCTCCAGAGATTGGTTTTAAAGCTTTATTTTTATAAGGCTTGATAAATGATAAGAATGTAAGAGCATCATTTGGAGCAGGACCAATTCCAGTCATCTTGCTTACAGTGTTCTATTGTTTGCACCAGCCATGGCCATGAGCTAATTCCCTTGGGTTTGGACTTGCAGGAGAATGAACAGAAATCCCATGATATATGTGAGAGATTAGGATGATGCTTCTGGTGGGTGCAGAATATTCAAAATAATTCCATTAAAAAGGTGTTTGTCTTGAATCAACAGTAATGCCAGAATATTGCAAGGCATTTGACCAAATCAAATGGTGTTAAAGTGACACAGGAAGAGATACTGGCCACTTCCCTGGTTTACAAGTTAAGAAATAGAGATTACTGCCAGGATGAATGTCTCTAATAGCACCGACTGAAAAATATACTGCAAACATTAAGATAACACGGGTTTGCTTTGTATCTGCAAGCTGCAAGATCTTAATGAAAACACGGAGGTGAAGAGTTCTTACACATGGATATACCGAGTCAACTGCATGGACTTTTATGAGCATAATATAGCAATGGACTGGCAATACTCTTTATAGTACTGATGTCGCAGATTCTCTTGCATAAATTCTGTTATGGATTCATACCCTTACCACTGGAGGGGCCCATATATATGCATGAAATCATATTCCCTATCTACAAACATATTCAGAAAATCCGGACACAATTTCAATTGGTGGAGAATATTTCAGATATCTACCTTAAAATTAGTTTTCGAGTCAGATGAGAATGGGGCAGTGAAATGTCACACGTTTCGCATATTTAGCAACTTGTCTCCACAAATTGAGAAGCTGCGTCTTGTTTTACAGGAACACTTCTAGAACCAACTTTTCTGTATGGGAACAAAAGTAGGCTATGTCATTGGACTGTGATTAATGGTAAATTTTATCCCAATAGTCAGCACCAGAACCTTTGTAGTAGCCTTTTCCTTTGATTCATTTTTTTTCCCCTCTAGATTAGGTGTGTATGTATGTGCTCTCACAATAATTTTACAGGAAAAAGTTGGGACAAGGGGTCAGGAAACAAGAAACATATGCTTTCTTTCTCTAAGCCTGTACGTATCAAGCTTTACATTTTGACAAATGTTCTGCCAATACAACTGTGTACCAGACTCATTGGTTAGAGTCATCATTTCTGCAGCATCTCAAATTCAGCTTTTCATAATTGAAAATAACATTGGCATGGCTAAGAGTTATTTTGGACTTCAACAATCATGTAGCTGGAGTTAACTAATTAAAATTGTTAGCTCAAGATATTAAATATCAAGATACCTTCCTGTCATTAGGTTTCGTTACAGATCAATGCCCAAAAAATCATATGTAGTGAGAACAATTTTTCTTGAATATACAACCATGCCAAAAATTACTCCCAGTAGTTGTATATTTCAGGAAAAATATTTGTTGCATGCGTCATAATTTCTGGACTTTTAAGGGTGGCAAAACCAAATACTAAAAGAGTATAAAAGTTTCGAAATTTCACTAAAATTTTGCAAATTCTACCAGAAGTTTGTCAAAATTTCGTTGAATTTTCACAAATATAACTCTTTTTCCCAAGCTATAACACACCCCAAATCCATTCTTCTATAACTTCATTGTGTTAGATTGTCTGAAGTTAATGAGGCATTGTGAAAGGTGAAGATGGGGAAGGAATTATGATAATATGGTATCCTAATTGATATTTGGAAATGCATGGAAAACAATGATTTATCTTGGTTAACTAAGTTTCTCAACAATATCAATAGAACCAAGAAAATGCCTAATGAATGGAGGAAAAGCATCATGGCAGGATTCTTCAGAGGTGCACCAATTATCGTTGGATCAAACTTACAAGCCATAGAATGCAACTTTGGGAGAGAGTGATTAAGCATAGACAGGCTAAGACATGAAACTAGAGTATCTGAAAATTAATTTGGATTTATGCCTGCGAGATCATTGACTGAAGCTATTTTCTTACTTTCGCAATCAACGGAAAAATTAGAGTAGAAAAAAAGATCTTTCACATGGTTTTTATTGACTTATGACAGGGTACTCAAAGAGATCATTTGGAGATGTTTGATAAAGAAAGTTGTCAAGTAGATTTATTGACACAGTAAAGCATATGTACAATAGAATGATAACTAGTGTTAAGACAATTGTTGGAGAGATGAGCAAGTTTGTGATCACAACAGTTTTACACCAGGGTTCAACAGAGCCTGTATCTCTGTCTTGGTTATAGATAAGTAAACTAGGCAATGTTGTTTTATTTAATAAAGCTTGTCGTTATTCATTTAAAAAAAGAAAGTTTAACTAGGCATATGTAGGAGATCTTGTGGTGTATGCTGTTTGCTAATGATATTCTTTTGATTGATGAGACTAGAGGGGGTAAATACCAAGTTAAAATTATGGAAGGATATTCTAATCAAAACATTTTAAGATAATTGGACTAAACTAAGCCATATGGGCTACAATTTAAGTACAAATAGGAGTAGAAATGAGAGAGTAGTTAAGATTGATAACCAAGAGATACCCCAAAGTGATCATTTTTGTTATCTCAGTTCAATTATCCATATATAGGGAGAGATGAAAAAGGATGTTGCTCATAGAATAAAAGTGGGGTGGATGAAGTGGATAGGCGCTTCTAGAGTTATGTGTGATAGACAGATACTGTTAAAATTGAAACAAAGACAGCTATAAAACCAACCTTGCTATATAGAACAGAATATTGGGCACTCTAGGGAGAACACATACATAGAATGAGTGTAGTTGAGATGAAGATATTGATATTGATGTGACAAGACAAAAAAAAAAAGAAAGAATTAAAAATGAATGCATTCGCGAGAGTTTTGGGGTAATACCAATAGGTGATAAGATGAGGGAGGGCTAATCTATTGGGATGGTTTAGTCATATGTGATGAAGACCAATGACTACGCCAGCGAGGAGCAAGATGGTGCGAGTTGAAAGCACTAAAAGTAAAAGAGGAAGGCCAAAATCGACTAAGGTTGAAGTAGTGAGGAGATACATGAGGGCCTATGATTTAATGAGAGAGATGATCCTAGATAAAGTGAAATGGCATTACAGGGTTTGTGAATTGAGTTGAGCTAAAATATCATAAATAAATGCTATTTAAATTGGATCATGCAAACAAGGATGGACAGCCTCCTCCGCATCAACAGCCATAAGAAATGCCGGACTGTACTAGCCTAGTATCCACCAATTGGTATAATGGTTAATATTGGGTTGAAAACTAGTATTGTGTTCAAAAGTATATGGGCGGATATCATAACATGATGATTTGCACTCAATATTGTTAGTAGGGCTGTAAATGGACTGGATGTAGGTATATCCATATTCGGTTTTTTTTAAAATCAAAATCCATATTCAGTTTGTTTAAATCGCTGATGTATCCCTATTCAGATAATCAAATCCGTTTAATTAATCGGATATTGGATTCAAATCCGGATATCCATTAAATTTCATTTCTTAATTTGAGGGTTCCTTTCAGAAAGAAGAAGAAAAAAAAATCTGACCTTTAACTTTAGCTAAAGAAACCTCAAAAGTTTGGGATGGAGCCGAGTCTCATTCTCTTCAACTCCTTGTTGATCTCCTCTTGAATCCAAAATTCCAAATGACAAAAACAAAAAAGACGGAAATGGAAAACACAAGCTGATTACTTTAACATCAAGAGAACCTTGTAAAAATAAAAGAGAAAAAAATAAATAAATAAATAAATAAATTTTTGATTTTTATACTTACCACAAGGTATTGTTCGTCTTGTCATCCACAATCTGAGATCCGGAAAATCCGATCAACTAGCTGTGTGGAGTGGAGCAAAACTATTATGCCCAAACAATGCCTTAACACAGACGAACAAATTTGAGGGAAAATCCATAAAATAAAAGAGGATGAGTGGATTGTCAATGGTCAGGGAGAGAACAATTATATATGCCTAAATGGGATACATGAAAAGAGTCTTGGGCTTATATTTGGGAAAGTTTCTTCATATATATATCCAATTCATGTATCTATATCCGCTTCAAGCAAATTGGATACTAATAGGAGGATATAAGATTGTTGAAAAATCTTTCTGATCAAATTTGAAGTTGTTTGAAGTGTTTGGTGACATTGAATAGCAAAGGCCTCATCTCCATTAAAGAGAGGAGTAGGCCTCATCTCCATTGTCATTCTAGATGGTGAATCTTGCTTGGGATGATTCAATCTAGTAGAAACCGTCGAACAATTTCTTAATCTAGTAGCTAAGGGTATGTGATGAGGGCATCTTACCATGTTGCACCCTCAGGGTGTACCAACATAGGAGAAGGGTTCCTGTGAGCCTTTACATGGACTAAGAGGGTTCGCGAGTACATTGCTTTGATCAATGACAGATTTGGAGGTGTTTTGGGATATTTGCTATTTTGGAGGCATGTGGGGCCCACTTCCCTTATTTATGGGGCCACGTGTGTGTGCTTTCATTGGAGGACATGTAACGACATTTATTTGATTGTTTTATTTCAGTTTTTCTAGTTTTTATAGCATTTTTATTGAGTTTGTAGACACCCTTTTTTTTGTGTGTGTTTGGTAGAGTTTGGGACGTATTGGGCATTATAGTTATTTATATGGGATGTAAGTGGAAGTGTCACAAAAGCCTCTAAAGAGGCATGGTTGACCACCATAGGAGGGGCGGAAAATTTTTAGTCTATTTATTTTATGTTTATTACATCCTTTTTTTTATCAGTTTCTATTTTGTAATAAGGGTTAACCCTAGTTTTGATTTTGATTTATAAAAGAAAGGGGAGGCCTTGTCAAGTACCCTACCTAGTACAAAGAAATTTTGAAAGCAAACTGCTCTTTTCTTTCTTATACGGTTGAAGCTCTTCAAGTTTACCTAGCTTGAACTAGAGTTGGTGATTTCTCAAGTGGGAGATTGGTGATTTCCTCAATGTAACTTATCCATCTCTACCATCTTCTTCATCACTTCTTCTCCCTCATCTTATTTTCTGGTTTCCTGAAATACCCTTTGCTGTAAACCTTCAAAACCCACTTCCAAACCCCTTGTATCACCTCCACAATCAACACCTTCATCCCATACAAACCCCCACACCAGCCGGCCACCCTATCTCACCATCCCTTACATTCCTTCATCACATAACACCTCCCAATCCCATCCATATCTCACGGCTGACCTAGAAACCAGAAAACTTTTACAAAAACCCACTAAAGAATCCATATACCCTGCTGCCCAGATTTTTCCAGCAAGTCTTCTTGGAAGATTTTTAAGTTTTTATAAAGAGATACCTACCCCTTGACCTGCGGCTACCCTAGGAAACTTCTCCTAGGTGTTTTAGGTTAAGAACATCAAAACCCATACTCTATAGCTTGCGGCTAGACTGGGGTTCACACTTCTTTGGAATTTTTTAAGACATACTTCTCAACAGCCACACATGGGAGCATATCTATGACTCAAGTGCAAGCTTGGGGGTGTTTATTTGCTTGAAACTTGGAGCAACTCATTGTATATGTGCATGTAATTTTCTGCTGTGGAGATATTTGGCATCCCAAGTGTTTGAAGAAAGTCGTAAGTGAAGGCTATTTAAAGATTTGAAGCTCTACTTTGGTGGCTGGTTAGAGAATTGGTTGGGAACGTGTTCTACAAGGTTGCTACCACTCATTGGCTGATGGAAGGTCCTTTCTTAACCTCTATACTTCACTTATGTACTGTTGTCCAGGTATTCCTTTTGATTACATATACTTGTATGGCCATTTTAGCACTTCCATAGTTAGTTCATAGCTGCTGCCAACACCCTACCTCAGCCCATAAGCTTGCTTGACATCCTCTTTTTTCTTAACTTCTTACTTGTATGACCTTTTACTGACATTGATACTACCATAAGCCTCTTTTATGCTTGCTTCCACCACACTAGATAAGCTTCCTTAAGCCTATTTTCAAGCCTCTTTTGGTAGGTTCATACACATTGTTCCTTTAGTTAGCTCTTAATAGAAAAGTAGTTGATAACTTGAACATATTAATGCATATTTTCAAAATTTTATGTGTTTTGCTAAATAGGTTAAGTAGTTTCATTATTAGTTCCCTTTTTTATACTTTTGAACACTTGATTAGGGTATGAATCCAGTTTACAGTCTTGGATTGCTACTTAATTTTACCGTGGATCTCTTTGCACTACATTTTCTCATGCATGCTACATCAGTATGGATAAATGGTCAAACTCCTTATATCATGAAAAGGTGTCGTTGAGCAAAGGCTTACCGCATTGTGAGGACAATTTGAAATGGAATAGAGTTGTCATGTGTCATGTGCGATGTTTGGGGTTCCACTATCGACTGGACTGGAATGGAAGCGCAGCTAAATCAGTACGCCCAACTACAACCACAATGTCCAAGGTTTTTCCAAATGGCATGCCTAGCCAAAAAAAAAATTTCGTGGCATCACCGACATATGCTGAGAATCTGTGCAACTAGGGTCCAATCAAAATGGAACGGGGGATCTTGGTATTGCAAACATGGAACCAGAAGTCACTAGAATCCTTCATAAAGCAATTCATGGAAGTCATCGGGTAAAGGTATAAGGTGATGTGGGAGCATCTTGATGGGGCTTTCAGACCTTCATTTCAGAGCCAATTTAGGAGAGGCAGGACCATCTATTTTATCTGGGTGACAGCTTGGACCCCATGTCTGAACCATCTCACTCATATGGTTTGAGTAAGATGGGAGTGCCCCAGAGCCATCTAGACACATTCTTGCAGGACTCATTGACTTTCAACTTTATTTTACTTTCTTTGGTTATTTTAATTGTAATTTGAATTTATGACCTTTATTATGTCATGTGAAACATGGGGGAACATTATTTTATTTTTGGAAGAAGCAGAGAGGAGCAGAGGACATATATTTCAATGTCCTAGGGGTATAATTATCCAAAAATGGACAATTTCAGGGTTTTATAAGAGGGAACAGGCTGTAGGGGGTATTATGGGTATTTGAGCTATTTTATTATGTAACCCTAATAGGGTTAGCCGTCCAAGGCTCTGTCTTTGGCCGCCCAAAACTAAATAATGGCTGATTAATAAAAGAAAATTGGAGTTTTCTCTTGTAAGAGTTGTGTACAACTAGAGCTTAGAGAGGGAGTTCTTCTTCTTCAACCTTCTTCGTTCTCAACCAAAACCTAGAAAGGTTGTCCTCGGAGCGAAGTTAGGACGCTTAGGGTGGAGGCCCTTACCATCAACATCATCTTTTACTAGGGTTTGGAAGGTTCGCAATTAATTCTACATAAATCCCAAGCAAGGAAGTGGATTGAATTGAATTTTCGTTCTTGTGAATTTCGGGACAACCTGGCTGCTACAGTCAGAACTTTTTTATATGAAAATAAAGGAATTAAGACCCTAAACTTTGTCTGTGAGTTGATTATGACCTAAATCAAAATATCAAAGTGCTGGAATTAATTTTAAATCCCTTTTCATATTTTTTCCCTTTAGCCCCAACATAAAATACCCTAACCAAAATTTTCTACACATATGATCATGAAGCTTACTTTAAGCCATTGTTTGAACATGATGCCCTTGTTGTTTTGCCTGACTATTAACCTAGTTTAGACCTCTCAATATCCTCTAAAATATCATGAAAACTAGTCTCATAAATCCCTTGCAAACAGTTGGAAAATTGCACCTAAAAAGAGCCAAACGGTCATGTTAGTGAGGAATTTTCCTTGGCTTGTTGGCATTTTTTCTTGTATGGAATTTGGTAGTCTCTTTTCTTTCTTTTATGACTGAAACTTCTACATGTTAGGCCTTAGAAAACAGAACCGAAATGAACTTAAGGTGCACACTATTGATGAGTAGGAACCTAGCTTCTACCTTATCATTAAACTTGGCAATCTAGGCCTTTTCTCCTCACTTACATTACCCTAGTGTGTTTGTCCCACATTATGGGGTATACCTGTACATTTGAGGTCGTCGACAACTTTCAAAGAAGTGGGTAGAAGATTGGGAGGACTAATGGAGGTCGATCAAATAACAAAGGATCAATTGATTCTTAGTGCAGCTAGGCCTAAGGTGAGAACGGAATCCATCCAATAGATCCCTTGGGTGATTTCAATCGTTATGGATGGAAGCCTAATGTTGCTTACAGTGGAGGTTGAATGTCCGATCATACATATGAGTGCCGAAGACATTCAGGACTAGAGTATGTTTGAGGTTGATGGAGAAGGTGTGGTATGAGATGATAATACATGTTTTGCGACCGGCCTGTTGAACCAATCCCCTCTTGCCATTTGGAAAATGGAAAAATGTTATAGAAAGGGGATGGACTTGATGGATAATTTAAATGGGGATATATAGAGAAGGAAGGTGTCATGGCTGTCAAGGGATCTGATTTCCTTAATCGAAAGGCCGAGTTTAGTTCCTTATAAAAGGTTTTAGATGTGCATGACAGCCGGGACTTGAGAGAAGAGCCCAATCAATTTCAAAATATGAAATCAGGGGTGGTTCCAATTGAATGGAGGATCTGTTGGTATCTATCTAATCCAATGGCTCCTATGAAGTCCAAAGGTAATATGCAACCTTACTTAGGGAGTGATCCCAATTGAAAGGGGGAAATTTCAATAACAAATCAAAAGGTGACTGTGCACTACAAGACCCGGGTTGCACGTGGAGAGAGAAATGAATCGGCCCAACTTAAAAGGGACCTTCAGGAGGGCATTTTAGTCAAAATCCTATATGTTAAGAAAATTGATGAAATATTTGAGAAAAGCTGGAAACCTATCACCCCTTTCAAAAAATCAAACTACTCTCTATTGAGTCCCCTTTCTAGATGATAAATTCACAGGGTGAAGACAACGAGAGTCGTGGAATGAACATGAAGGACTTGTCGTCTCACAGGGATGATTCTCAAGAAGGAGACAAACATCAGCTGTATGAAAGAAAAAAAATCAAGATCTACGAAATCATCAACTGATTATGGATCCTACAACATGGACTCTAATCTCAGTTGAATCAAAGACCCCTAATAGTAAAGACTCAGCAAGTGGTCCCGCACACCATTATTCCCTTAGGGAATACAGTTCAATTTTGCTTTATAAGATAATCAAGTTGTTGGGAATTATTTATTGCTGGAATTGCTTGAGGAAGGGGTATTTGATACTCTGGCAGGCACATTGGATGAGGAATCAAAAATGGAAAACGATGGAGATAATGCTGTGCTAAGTCTCAATATGATACTCTCTAAAGGCACAGGATCTGAGGTTGTTGTTCAAACATCACAAGCTCATTGAATATGAGGCATCTCTATCGGTTGATTCGAAAACCCCATTTGTGGTCCAGGAAAATGGCTTGTCCAAGGAGGGTCCCTGAAATGGGATTGATATCACAAAGTCCACTCCGACACAAAAGTCCTCTACATCCAAACAATCAGGTATGATCTGTTCATCATCCCCAAATTTTTCTGTAAACTCTCGTGTTTCTCCTTGTTTGATTCCTTGCAGTCTCAACCAAGGTTCGAATTCCAATCCAAATCTACAATCATCCAAGAAGGGTCTGGATATAGGGATGCCAGAGCAAGGGGGAAAGAAGGTGAGTATTGAGAACAATCATGATCATGTGGATGCTGACAGACATAAGCAAGCAAAAGAGGGGGTGGATATCATAATGGGTAGGCTTGATCTCACCGTGTGGGATGAAAAAGGAAATGAAGTTCGACTTTCAGATTTATTTTGCTTGGGATGAGGAGGAAATTAAAGTAAAACTGAAAAAAAGGTGGGAAAGGCAAGAGGGAGCTGTGGAACCTAAGGTGTATAATGAATGATGGATTACGACTGAAGGTTAAGGAAAATAAGATTGGGAAGGGGAATACACATAGGCTAGGTGGTATAAGGAAATGAAGAATGACTGAAGAGTGCATTTTAAAATGTAATCCATGATTCAAGAGACAAAGAAAGTAGTCTGGTGCAGGACAGCCTATGGGGCTGTTCATTCCTGCGGATGTGGGCCCAAAATCAACCTAAAACCACACTTTAGATCAAAGTAATCTCAAAATAAGGTTCTGGAAAATCTGGGTAGCAGATAGGAAATGACCAAAATATCCATGCCAATTTGTTAGAACTGTATGAAAATTTGCAGACTAGTAGAGGGTTTATAGAAAAGAAATCACTCAAAATTTCAAGCTGATCTGAAAAGTCTAGGAATAGATTTTACATAAAAGAAGAGGTCTGGTCATCAGTTTCCAACAGAACAGCAAGAAAAGAGGTTACTAGAGTTGACAGAAAATTAGCAACCTGGGAAAGGAATCAGGAGGAGCTTACGGGATTAGATACTAACTGATAGGGGTAGAAAAGCCTTCAAAAAGAAGTCCAAAGGACTTTTCTAGGAGGGGCCCGATTAGGATGAAAACTTCCATGTACTTATGTATCCTGCAGGGTGACTGTTGAAAGGTATCTAGTAGAACCAGGGCATAATCTCAAAATCAACTAATACCAGAATATAGTGAACTCAGCAATAGAAAGGTTGAAGAAGAAGAAGAAAAGAAGAGAAAGAAGGGGGAGAGAGGGAACCAATCAGCACCTACTGATTAGGGTTTCTAGTGGCACTAACCCCTAGAGAATTTACAGCAACAACCATGAGGAGAGGGATAAAACCCAGAATTTTATTTTGTAATCCATCATGATCTCTTACAAGTTGTATGGCCCTCTTTTATAGGGACATAACATCAACTAAAAATAGAAACTCAAATCGTGCAGTTTATTCCCCAAGTAATTCCTAAATTTAAAACTACTAATTATAAGAGAATCCAACACTTTTAAAACTCTACTCCCATAGGGCTGTCGACCAGCTCACTGTGGACCCCCCTTTTATGGACCAAGTCTTCCCTCTAACTCCTAAATTAAGGATCCATACTCTAGCTGTCGACCAACTACGTAAATTGTCCTAAAATCTTAAAAAAAAAAAAAAAAACCTTGGCATCAAGCCTTATTACAAGGAAAACCCATAAATTAAAATTCCTAAATTACCCATGGCCTTTAGGCCTTATTACAAATAAACCCCATATCCCAAAAGTCTAAAATACCCCAACTTGCCTAGGCTTTTTTTTAATTTATTTATAACATCGCCCTTTTGTCGGGTGTATATAAGTCTCTTCACATTGGCTGCACCAGTCATTCCTGAAAGGATAATAGAATTATTAATGGGGTCGAATCTTTTTTAATGGGTTTCTTTATTGGCAGATAGATTGGCTGGGGGAATTTTGATAGTTTGGAAAAATGGGGTGACAAGAAAGATGGAGGAGAAGATTGGACATTTTGTTCTGACACCATTCAATGGGCTGAAGTGGGGACTGAATTCGAATGGCTATTGACAGGGGTGTATGGGCTTGTGTCGGCAACGAGGAGGTAAGAATTTTGAGAAAACTTCACAAGACAATCATGGTTGGGGCCCTCAGTGGTGGAGGGAGATTTTAATGCGATTCGGTTTGTACATGAGAAAAATAATGGTAGTAGAATTATGAGAATAGATTTCAGAGAAATTATTAACCAGTGGGACCTTCGTGATAGCCCTCTACTGAATGCAAAGTTCACTTTGACAAAAGGGTAAGAGATCCCAATTTTATGTAGACTGGATCAATTTTTTATTTCCCCTGTTTGGGAGGACCATTTTCCTCACTTCCTCTAGGAAGCACTACCAAAGCTCACCTCTGACCACTGGCCTATCATGTTTAATATGGAAAAGATTAGATGAGGACCTATGCCTTTTAGATTTGAGAACATGTGGATGCTACACCCATTCTTTAATTCAATGGTGGATAAATGGTGTAATGAATATCCAGTTTTCGGATGGGAAGGATTTAAATTCATAAAAAATAAAAAAAAAAAATTAAAAAAACTCCAATACGTAAAATGCAAACTAATGAATGGAATAGAATTACTTTTCATAAAGCTGAAGAGGAAAAAACTAGGTTGTGGAATGAAATTTATTAATTGGACAAATTGGATGATGAAAATGATAGTGGCCTAAACGAAGAGTTGAATATTAAGTGGCGTGAAGCTCTTGCAAATATGGAAATGATTCTAAAAAGGGAGGTGTTTTGGAGCCAAAAATCCAAATATAAATGGATTATGGAAGGTAATGGAAATACAAAGTTTTTCCATAAGGTGGCCAACCATAGAAAGAGAAAGAATCTAATCACCAAACTTCTAGTTGATGGAAAGGTAATTGATAATCAAGAGAGCATTGCTAGTGAAGCTGTCCAGTAGGGGATGATCATTGGTTTAGAACTTAGACTTGTCACAAATAAATGGGGAGGAGGCTGATAAACTTGAGGACCCTTTTTCAGAAGAGGTAAAGGATGCAGTCTTTTCCATGGCAAATGACAAATCACCGGGACCGAATGGTTTTTCAATGATGCTTTACCAAGTTTGCTGGGATATACTAAAGGCTGATTTGATAAATGTAATACAAGAGCTTTATGCTCAGCAAACAATCAATAGAGGGTTGAAATCAACCTTTATAGTCCTTATCCCCTTAAAGGAAGGTGCTATGGAATTCAAAGACTTTTGTCCCATTAGCATTGTCGGAAGCGTATACAAGATAATATCTAAAATGCTTTCCATCATACTGAGAAGGGTTATGAATGCTATAACCTCTTATACTCAGTGTATTTATAAGTGGAAGACAGACAACAGATGTGATTTTTGTACCAAATGAATGTGTGGTTGCTTGAAGAAAGTCATCAATCCCAGGGGTAGTTTGTAAAGTGGATTTGGAGAACGCATACAATAATGTGGATTAGGATTTTATCCAATGGGTATTGCAAAAGAAATCCTTTGGTGAAAAGTGGAGAAGTTGGATAAAAGGATGCATCAAGAATCCTTCCTTTTCGATATTGCAAAATGGTTTGTCAAAGGAATATTTTACTACTTCTATAGGAATAAGACAAGATGACCCATTATCTCTGTTCCTATTTTCTTTAGGGGATGCAATCCCAAGTGTATTACTAAAAAAATCACAACATTGGTTTCAGATGGCTGAAAATTTTAATCTAGTTTCTTGACACTCTTCTTCTTTCTTTTCTTTTCTTTTTTTGAAGATGTCAAAGGGATGCATACAAAATACAAAATTTATCATTTGGACCTTTGAAGCAATGCCCGGGCTTAAAGTGAATCTCACAAACTCCAGCATGGTAGGAATTCATTTGGAAGATGATAGGGATGAATGCTTAGCTAGAATCATTTGTTGCAAAGTGGAGATGCGGCCTCTTACTTACCTTGGTTTACCATTGCGGGGGTCCAAAGAAGGAAATTTTTTGAGACCCGGTAGTTGAGAAAGTTTGGTTGGTTGGAAAAGAAGATGTATATATCTCTTGGAGAAATGATAACTTTAACTAAAAGTTTTCTTTCTAATGTACCCACTTATTACATGTCTATATTTAAATGCCTTGTAAAGTTGTCAAGAAGTTGGAAAGATTACAAAGAGATTTTTTTTTTTGTGGGAAGGTGGAATTGAAAAACAAACAAGATCATCTCCTGAGATGGGAGAATGTATGCAAATCAAAGAAGGAATGAGGTTTGAGAATTGGAAACTTAAAACATCACAATATGACATTGCTCACAAAATGGCTATGGAGTTCTTTCATGAATCCAGATCTCTATGGCAGTCCATCGTGGGAGGTAGGTATGGATTGGACAAGAACAAGTGGGATTGCAATCAAATGGCCAAGGTAACTTCTTCTTCTCCTTGGCTTAACGTATTTCTTATTGTTTCTATTTTCTTCCATCATACTTGATCATTATATGATTTTTTTTTTATTTTATGAAAAACAATCAAAATTTATTACCGAAGGGGAGCAAAAAGATACAAAGAGAGACAAGCAAAAAAAGAACAATACACACCAAGCAAAGACCTACTCAATCATTCCTATAATAATCCGGGACATAAATATCGATAAAAGGGGAACTCACTTGGCTAAGCGGTCAGCCATGCCATTCTTCGATCTGGGAATATGGGCCAGCACAGCCCGCATATCCGCCACTAAGGTCCTAATCTCCCGAACAATATGATGAAGCTGTCAGGATCTGACTCTGCTCCCTTCCACCCATTTTATCACCGTACTTGAATCGCCTTCAATCATGTAATTAAACAAACCTTTCTCTTTAAGCATACGAAGACGCTTCAAACAAGCATACACCTCCGCATCCATAAAACCACAAATGTTGATAGGCCCACTAATGGAAAAAACTACATGTCCATTTGAATCCCTAGCAACACAACCATAACCAGCCGGCCTCGGATTTCCAAAAGAGGACCCGTCAAAATTCAGCTTCAAATGGCCTTCAAATGAGGGTTCCCAACTTCTAACAATAGAGCCATCTATATGAGGGGAATAAGAGATGGTGGAGACCCAATTCATCATAAAGAAGTTTAAGGAAAGGGCCTTGAATTCACTGTTCACCAGAAGCCAAGAACCCACCTCACAAAGGATGGAGTCAATATCCATCCTCACCGGTCTCTTCTTATCATCGAAAATTCTACTGTTCCACTCTTTCCAAATGCTCATAGAATTCAATGAATAATAACTTACATAAACATGTTCCCCCACTCCTCTGATTCCCCCCATACCATTGTCTCATGAGGTCAATCACACCTTTTGACATCACAAAGGGGAAGTCAAGGGAGCTCATGAAGATCCAAATCCATCTAGGATACTTGCAATGGATGAGTAAAGGGCTTCTCATTTCCTCATCCCTTCCACACATGCTACAAACAGAGGGGCAGAGAACCATATGCGGACGCCTTCTTTGAAGCATATCCATGGTTGTTAATTCGGCCGAGCGAGGCCACCCAAGAGAAGGCTTTCACACGAGGGGCCAAGGAATTCCAAACTTTACGATGAGGGAAGGAGGAATCTAAGTGGGGAACACTGGAAATATTTTGAAAGAAGGATTTTGAAGAAAACAGGTCATTTGAGGTAGAGCTCCACACCCTAGTATCTTGGTCCTCGGTAGAAATGTAAAGATCTTTAAGGGACTCAGTTAGATCTCCCAATGAATCTACTTCCCACTCATATAGGTCTCGGGTGAATAAGAGATTCCATTCTAACCCGAACGACGATTAGGATAAAATGTCAACCACCATATCATTTTTTGTGAGGAAATCCAAAATGAGAAGGAAATCCTAATGAATCTACTTCCCTAATGATATGTATGATTTTTTCCACACTGTCAATTTTTTAGACACTTTTTCCACCACCGGGTCCCAAAAAGAAATTGACTTAGGATGGACTCTAAGAGGGAGCCTCAAATATTTAAAAGGCTAGGATCCCATCTTACACCCCCATCATCCTAGCAAACTCATTTAGCACATTGTCCTCCACATTTATCTCCATCATATAAGACTATCCCAAATTTATTTTCAACTCAGAAATAACTTCAAAGATCTTCAAGCAAATGCTCATACTCCGGGTATTTTCCAGATTTGCATTAAGGAAAAGGATAGTGTCATTTGCAAATTGCAAGCGAGAAACCATCACCATATGATCCCCCATGGAAAAACCTTCCACAGCTCTCTCTTCCACCGCCTTTCTAATTATAGTGCTAAGCCCGTTAGCCACTATAGAGAACAAGAAAGAGAAACGGGGATCCCATTGCCTTAGACCTCTTGAGGATCTGAAAAAACCTTTTGAGGTTCCATTAATGAGAATAGAAAAGAAAGGGAACATAACACACCCTTCCATCCATTTCATCCAACAATCCCCAAAGCCCTTCTTCTTCAGAACCCAGAATAGACAGTCCCAATTAACTCCGTTGTATGCTTTTTCCATGTCCAACTTACACACAACTCCCTTTTCCCTGGATTTTCTTCTAACATCCACACATTCATTTGCATCAGTAATTTGCCTCCCTTTGATGAATGCACCTTGCGTGCTATCGACGATATAGCCGATCACCTCCTGTAGCCGATTCGAGAGGACCTTAGAAATTATTTTATATAGGCTAGTCACCAAACTTATGGGCCTGTACTCACCCAACTCCCTTGCCTCTTCCTTCTTAGATATCAACACAATAAACGTGGATGTCATAGCTTTGCTAAGAATGCCTTTCTCGTAGAATTTAAAAAAAAAAAAACCTTCATAATGTCTTCCTTTAACAACTCCCAACACTCTTGAAAGAACAACATGGAGAAACCATTTGGTCCCAGGGCTTTAGCCTTATCCATGGAGAAAATGGCCTCCTTCACTTCCTCAATGCTAAAAGCCTTTTCTAGTATATCTGTCTGCCCCCTGTTCAAAAGATCTTAAAAGAGCTTTTCGATGTGAGGTCTTTCCAAAGTTTCTCTTGAATACAAACATCTAAAGCAATTGATGGCTTCACTAGCAATGGCTTCAAAGTTTTCCACCTCATCATGCAACACAAGCTTAGGGATCATATTCTTCCTTTGCCTTTCACTCGCAATCATATGAAAAAAGTTCATGTTCCCTTCCCCTTCTTTTAGCCATTTACTTTTTTTCCCTTTGATGCCAGAAAATTTCTTCCAATTTAAGAACCAAGCCCAAATTTGCAATAATCTCCTTTCTCATGTTCCCCGTCTCAATAAACCACTCTCCCTCTTCTGAGCCAAAATCACTCAATTGGAGTTCACCCCAGAATTTATTCTTGGTGTCGTGAAACCTTCCAAACGTTGTTTTATTCCATGCTTTTGGCTTAGTCTTCACAAAATGGAGTTTTTGCATGAAGCAAAAACCTCCCGATCCACCCACATTGCAATATCTCCACCATTCCTCAACCATCCTTTCAAAGGAAGGATGAGTCACCCACATATTTTCAAAACAGAATGGCTTTGGACCAAAACTCCTTCTGATAGTATTTATCATGATAGGTCAATGATTAAAAGTGAGTTTAGAGAGGGCTTCTTGATAAAATTGAGGGTAAAGATCATGCCAATCTCTATTCACCAAAAATCTATCTAATCTGCAAAGGGTTGGATTTTCTTGCCCATTTGTCCATGTGTATTTCGCATTAGTAAGGGGATTGTCAACCAAGCCATCATGGTGAACAAAAACATCAAAATCTCTCATATTGGTAGTAATTCTGCCCCCTGAGCTTTTCTCATGAATGAACCGAATAAAGTTGAAGTCCCCGCAAACCACCCAAGGACCTTCCCATCTATCACTCACCCGATGTAATTCATCCCAAAAGTCCACCCTATGATTAGTTGAGGCCGGTCCACACACCCTAGTTATCATCTAAGAATTTTCAAGCATAAGGTCCTTAATAATAAGGGAGATAGAGAAGTTCCCAATCAACTCATCAATTTTGCACACCGTTGTAGGGTTCCACACACATAAAATTCCACCAGCTGCCCCTTCAGATGGGATAGCGTACCATTCCGATAAGTTCCTACCCCACAAACCACCTTAGCAGAAATGGAGGTAGAACTCATTTTTTGGAAGGACTTATGGTGGGGGGGATTCCCCTTTATCCATAAAATTCCAAAGACTCTTCAATCATTCCACCAAAAAGAATGCTTTTGTCTCGGGCATTATTAGGCCAAGTCCTTGCTTTCCTCTCTCTCTCTCTCATATATATATATATAACAAACTGGACACTGGACAGAAAAAATTTGGAGTTTTGATAAATCTGGTTTTCTTCTCTTCGAACTCCTTTTCTCATTCTCACAGCTTCTAATCCAAATGTTCAATCTGCCCTCATAAGAAAATTTGTAATTGTTTAGCTCTTCCTTGGATTGAGACTTTTGTTTACCACTGTTCGAAATAGAATTAATACCATGGACATATTGCAATGAAGATGGCAATATAATGCCTCATCCCCATCTATTTGTTGTTGCTTATGCATGAGGGAGGCAGAATCGAATCATCATTTAATGATCTATTGTTCTTTTGCAAGAGGATTTTGGACATATTTCCTATCCTGTATGCAAATTTCATGGGTATGGCATTGCATTGGATCTCATGAATCAATGGAATGGAGGAGTCTTTGGGCGTAAGCCGAGGGATTTTTGCAATAGAGTCATGCATTGTATTAAGTGGGGCATTTGGTAAGAAAGGAACCAAAGGATTTTTTAAAAGAAAAATGAAGTTAGATCAGTCATTGATCTAATTCTTTGCGAAATGGTTGGTTGGATGGTGGTTTCTGGTGAATTTAAAGGGCTATACATCAACAAAGTTACACAAAATTGGCAATCTTGCATTCTCTCTTCAGGGCATAAAGCACTCCTTTGTCATAAGCAGTGGCAACCTTCCCCGAGCGGTATGTTTAGAGTAAATTTTGATGGCTCATCTTTGGATAATCCTGGACCAGCAGGTTTTAGGTGCATAATTTTAGATTTCCATGGTCAAGTGATGCATGTGTTGGCCGGACCGATAGGAGTATGTAATTCAACTAAGGCAGAAGCAATGGCATGCTTAATGGGATTAAGAGAATCGAAGGCAGTGGGTTTATCTGGGGTTATCATGGAGGGCGACTCTTCCATAGTTGTTAGTTGAAGGCAGCAACGGAGTTTGGGTCCATGGGAGCTATCACAGATAATTCTAGAAATTTGGGATCTATCGCATGAAATGAAAGCCTCATTCATTCATGCTCCTAGGGAACAAAATAGTCAAGCAGGTGCTTTAGCTAAATGGGGACTTAAGCAAAGTTGTGTTTCCAATGGAAATGAAATTCCTCATCATGTAACCTTTATTTTTTTCCTCGTATCTTTGCTATTTGTATCATTATTGTAGTTTCTTCCTTTTTTATTCTAATAAAATTCTGTGTTATTACTTATCCAAAAAAAAAATTGTGTTATTCATCAAAAAAAAAATCCAGATAATGACAGCCCTATTGTAGCTATGTAGAGAAGCATTACTCTGATTGTTTCCTTTATAATAAATACGAAAACTTCAAGTAAGCTTGAGACAACATGAGGTAATTAAGAGACTACGAAGTTAGAGAGTATATGTACTTGTATTGTATTGGACATTAAACCAAAAACAAAAGAAAAAAGAAAGAAGAAAAGAAGAAAATGAAAAAGAAAAGCTTTATTTGGATGTAATGAACCATATCTTCTCACTAGTGGGACAACACCTATGCTAGTCCCTTATTCATCTCTTGCTTGTTATACATAGATTTGTTTTTCAAGTTTGGTGTGCCTTGAGAGTAATCATGCTTAATTTTGACATTTTTTGAAGTTTCATTGAAAATTCACTTTTCCTAATAATCCCTATTATTCCAAAACAATCTATTGAAATTTTTGAAATTTTCCATACGTCCCCCGGGTGAAATATTTTTCAAAATCAAAAGTTCGAAACTTGATTTGTGTAGGTGGCAATAAGAACTTTGAATTCTGCTTTCATCAAGATTTTAATAGAAGTTAGAACCCTTGCAAGACAGGCTTTGATTAGAACCCCATTTTAATAAGGTTAGCACCCTTGAAATCAAAAGTTGGTTAGTTCATTGTTAACAGCCTCCAATTGGTGAGGGTGAGGCAGGACCTGATTACTATATACTAAGTTTTTGTAGACCTCAGTTATACTGTATATTCCACCTAATAAGCCAAAACTAATGGGAGAACCATATATCATTTAAAGAGGCTTTCATCCCATCCTCTGTTGAAGTTCTAATTACTGTTGGATTAGAAAGTACCTTAAAAGTGACTGCAAATATTTTGAAAATTGATTCACTTCATGGAAAACTTTGAGACTCTGAAAGCATATTCCCATTGTTGGTAATCTACTTTCTTCATATCCTTTGTCTCAAAACTTGAAAGAAGGCATCAGTTGATACTGTTTTGTCTTTGATGTTTTTCTGGGTTTCTTTGTTGCCCTCTTTTCATGGGCTGTTGTCTTTCCAGTCTTGGATGCTTGATTGGGAGTCAATTGTTTTCGTATGTAGTGGGGCTTGTTTTGGGAATGGGATGGGTGGTCTGTACTTCTCGTGCTTGCTGACTTTTTTCTTCTTTTTTTTTTGTGCATTAATAAAGTATCTTATTTATCAAAAAAAAGTTTGACTTGGGATGAAGGGGCCATGTTTCATAATATAATAACTTGGGCCTCAATAGTCAATACTATAAAAACAATGGAGCAGTATATATATATATATTATTTCAGGTGAAAGTAAATTACATTTTCTTGGAAAAGCCAATGCTAGCCCTATTAACAATAAACTAACCAACTCTCCCAAAACCTTAAGGTTTTAGGAGAGACATTAATATACCTCCAACAACCCCTCCCCCTCAGGAGGAACATTGTTCTCCTTTGGGAACACTTCAGGGAGCCAGGCGTGAGTCCACACAATGTGTACACAAGCGCACACTACCACATCTGGGAAAATACTTTCACCGGGATTTGAACTCACGACCTGCCTTGTACTTTTTGAACTAATATACTTCAACAAGTCCCCATATTCCTCTCTTAGTTGTTATACTCAGATGCACTTGTACTTTTTGAATCCTAAAGGTGTAATCATACATACTGAACATTACCTACAGTATTCATATTTTCTCCTATATTTGGCTAATTTCCACCGATCTTCCATCATTTGAAACATCCAGCGAAGTGCCACAAATTTACTCATTAGGGGAAAAGAAATCCATTGTAACTGAAGCTTTAAACCATGCTTTAAACAAGATAATACATTTCCAAGACAATCCATTTCACTGATAAAATTATGAAATTCCTAGTTCACATACCAAGACAACACAACTTCCTAAGAGACTTAGTGGTAAATACATGCACCTAAAATAGGTCAACATAATTCTTAAGGGACTTTGATGATGGCACAAACCTTAAGTTTGAATACAGACTTTTCCGGAAGCAAGTCCAAGAAACATGAACTACATATAGGATAAAAAGACATCAAATTTTGAAGACTGGAAATAACTTTCACAGATTCCTTAATGAAGAAATAGCATTGCAGAAAGATAAATATTAGGGCCTATTTTCCCTGTTCCTTCTAGATATGGATCATTTATCTGAATTCTTAACATGCATGGGCAACATATGATGGTGCTACTGCATTTGTGGCTACATCAGACTCCCCTAGTTGAGAAAATCAACCTTGAGTTTTGGTGTGGAATTCCATAATGGGTAGATAAACCATAATGTATTGCCTAAACTAAAAAGTGAAATGATTTTAAGTTTTTTCTTACCTCCAATTCCTGGTATTCAGTAACTCTACTTTGATATGGTCGAAATTACTCAATAGCCCTCCAGAATCCACACAATCCTTGTATTAACTAGTTTTCTAAAAGAATTTGCACTGATATAAATCCCTGCTACATAGCGAGAAAATTTGATAGGAAAGGTACATTGACCACCATTGAAGCTTTGGTTTCTTAAGAGGGAAATTAAAAAAAAAAAAAAAAAACCATCTGCAAGGTGCTATTCCAAGAAACCAGTTGTACAACATTTGAAATGCCTGGCATTGAAAACATTTGATGTAGAGACATGACTAGGAAGCTTCAATGGGCAAGAATTATCATTGATTTTCTCTAAAACTTCTCAAGAGTCCACTATTCTTGCACTAAACCAGTTGTACAGCCCAGCTGGATAACAGTCCTTAGAACAACCCAAACAAATTATCATTATTAAAGGTTGTTGTTTTGTATTTACGTTGCTTGTCTCAGTTTGTTTCTGTACTCATGAATAAACTGAATATGTCACAATGGATTCGGCTTTACTGCTAATGGGAAAAGGCTGTTTGTTGTTGTTGTTGTTGTCGTTGTATAACACCTTAAGGTTTTGAGAGAGTTGATTAATTCGCTGTAAACATGGTATCAGAGCCAAGCTAGGTCACGAGTTCAAATCCAATGAAAGCATTATTTTTTCGATCAATAAAGTAAGAATTTATTTCAACTAAGAAAAGTACGAGAAGTACAACCCAGCTGAGCTAACAGGGGAATTCAAGGGCATTCCAATTGAAAACCCAATCATGAAATTTTAAGGAATGGAACATGGGAAGATGGGAAACCCAACGGCACAACAGGGAGAAGGCCATATCATGGAGCTTGTGCGCATTCTTCGCAACTCCTTCAAAGATCCTCGAGTTGCATTCCATCCAAACTGCCCAAACAACCACATGAGGCACACAAGAGCAAAGGAACCATCCTCTAAGAGACAAGCTGGAAAGATTCTTGTCGCTCCAACCCTCTATGGCTGCTTGGAAAGACTCCGGGAAAACCCAACTCCGCTGAAATCTGTGGACAAACACTCCCCACACTCTATAGAATATGGCCAATGGGACAGGAGAGGAAAAGATGGTTAATCGACTCTTCAGCAGCCCCACATAGGCAGAGCACCGATTCGCATGGTCAAGGCCCTGTTTCTAAAGATTATCAAGGGTAAGGACCTTTCCCAGAAAAACAGACTAGAGGAGGAAAGCTACCTTAGAGGGTAGCTCAGAGTTCCATATCAACTTAGCAAGGTTTAAAGGGGGGGCTAGAAGCACCAAGGACTACTGAGCTTACAAAGAAGATTCTTGACTTCTCCCTCCACCACAGAAGAATATCTTCAGACTCAGAGCATCCCAAGATCACTGCATCCAACCGCTACATTAGGTTGGCAGCCACGTCGATTTTCCATCCATGAAGGGGTCTCCTCAGCGCCAAGTCCCACTATCTTCTCATATCCGACCGAATACAATGGTCTAAGACAGACCCATTCTTTTTTAGGGCTAAAGCAAAGATGTCAGGGTAGGCCTCTACAAGTCTCACCCACCTTGAAAGCCAATATATCCCAGAACTAGCTGGTCTCTTTCAAAATGTTTTTCTAAATCCCTACATCATGAGAACCATCCACTTCCTTAGAGCGCCAACCATTGTCATGAATGCCATATTTGGCCGCCACTACCAACCGCCAACGGGCATTTCTCTATGAAGCAAAACACCATATCCACTTGGAGAGGAGGGCTCTATTCTTAGCCTTCAGAAGTCTAATACCCAGACCCCCTTTGTCAAGAGGCGAGGCAGACAGATGCTCAACCAACAAACAAGGGGAAACTTCCCAACCCCATCGAAAGTATCCCAATGAAAATGACACATACGGGTCTCCAAGGACTTAACTACCAAATAGGGCATAAAGAAGAGAGATAAATAGTACAAGGGAAGGCTTGAGAGCACGCTCTTGATCAGAGTAACCTCCCCCTCCCCCTTGAGAGGTACCGGCCTTGCCAAGAAGACAATCCCGTTTTCATCATTTCCAACATAACGTCCCAAATCCTCTTGCAGTGGGGGTTAGCACCCAGCAACAAGCCCAAGTAAAAAGCTGGCAAGGCCAAGAGTTGACAACCTAGAATGCTAACAAGGGGATCACCATGAGACTGATATCCTACCACCATCAGCTCAGATTTGTGGCAATTAACCTTCAACCCAGACACTGTTTCAAACATTAGAAGAATACATCGCAAGTTCTTTAGATGCTCAGGAGAATTTTCAAGGAGAAAGAGGGAGTCTTCTGCATACTGGATTAGAGAGACTAAAGAACCTACTAGGCCTATCTAGCATCCCTTTAAGAATCCCAGCTCCTCCACTTTTGACACCAACCGACTAAGGGTTTCCATGGCAATAATAAAAAGCAAAGGAGAAATCGGGTCACTCTTCCTTATCCCCCTTGAAATGTCACAAAAGTAATCTTAGAGGGGGGTGAATAGGATTTCTCAAATTTATTCAACCCCTTTTTAAAATTGTCTTGCGGATGTTATTAATTATTGTTACACTTAGCTCAATTAAGTGAGTGTGTGCTTCAATTTAACTACTCAAGAACAATATCAAGCATATTCTAAGCAAGAGTAGTATAGAGTATAACAATGGAGAGACAAGCAATCACACAACCATAAACCACAACACAAGATTTATAGTAGTTCGGCATTCGGGCCTACGTCCACTCTTCTAAAACTCACTACCGATCTTAGGTATATTTCATTTAGGTACTATTACAACCTAGGTCAATATACAAACCTAACTACTTGTTCAACGACAAGCTAAACAACAATACTCGGTGTCTCCGGCGAGTATGTATTACTTTCAGTGTCTCCGGCAGAAGTAGTTAAGCTTCCGATGTCTCCGGCGGAAACAAAACAATAATAATAATGAGTATGGATGTAAATAAATGCAAATGAATGCAAAGTCAAACAAATATTACCACAATATAGTTGATGTTGCTAGTTGCTCATCAAATGTGGGATGCTCCTTGATGACCTAGTATGCCTTAGCTACCCACAAGCTCCAAGTACTTGGATCTAGTGCTCATTGAGCTCAGCCAAAGGTGAGTTTCTCTTGGGAAAGTGCTCAATAGGAGAGAAAGAATGAGAGAGAGAAGTGTAGAATGCTAGCTACTAAAGCTCAATAATCTATAGGCAATGGAGGTTTGCACAGTGAAGAGGGCTTTCAAAATAGTATGCCCCTTAACTCTCTCAAAAATTAACTTTGGAGTGTTGGAGATTCCTTACCCTAACGGGAAAAAGTCCCCCCTTATAGTAGGGAGGAGCATCCACAACCTTATAATAGGCATATGGCAAAACGGGAGGCTTTTAGACCTTTAAATATGCAAAAACAGGGTTCAAATTTTGAAAAATTCGCCTAAAATTTAGTGTAATTTTTTTTCTTCAAAAAATGCTATCCAAACTAATTGGGGGCTTCGCAATTGATTTGGGATCCAAATCGGTTTCGAAATCCGTAATTGATTTAAGTGCCTGTTAAGCCCCAAATCGGTTTGGGGTTTCGCAACCGATTTGGGTTTTGAGAATTTTCCCAAAACTCTTATCAAAACTGGTTTGAGCTCGGGTGTGATTGACTGAGATGCAAAATTGCACTGAAACCGATTGCAAGTTTTGCAATCGGTTTCGACTGAAATTTTCTGCATTTTCATTTTGGGTTGTCCTTGGGCATCTAGGTTTGGGCATTCTTAGGGACCCTAAACCATGTATAGGATCATTTTTAGGGACACAAAATGATATGTATGCATGATATATAACTTCCTTGGTGTGCCTCTTCCCAGTGCCCTTCCTTGGGCCTTTGGTCTTTCTTGGCTTCATGATATGAACTTGTGAGCTCACATAGGACACTTATAAGACTCCTAACACTACCCATATGCCCATGGATTGACATACATCAACAATCTCCCCCTTGTCAACTCCGTGGCAAAACCCAAATACACATTTAGATACAAATTACATTTATTCCCCACAACCCAAATACATGAATTCTACAATACACGAGAGTATGAGTTCAGCTCAATAGTCTTAAAATCACTTGTGCTTTGAATCAATAAGCCTTGCAATCACAACAACAAAACAACCACATTTCTCATGCCAAATGACCAATGTATAAACAATATATATGAATAATGTAAAGCATGAGAGAATGTGCAACAAGTGAGTTGTTTTGATTTTTTGATTGGTGTTGATGTTTTAACCTTTTTAACTCCTAGGTTAGTGCTCTCTCACTAATCTCATATCCTTGTACCTCTCATGTATGTCCTATGTGAATTGAGTGACTCCCCCTCACTCACATCATCTCCACAAATGCAAATGTGGATTTGAATGTATCTCTCCCCCTTTTTGGCAAGAATTGACAAGTATAGAAATAGTCATATAGACAAAGCTAGATATAGAGAGGAGATAAATGGACAAGTAAAATAAATATATAGTAAGGACAAATAAAATGCCCAATGAGCTACAATCAGTGGTCCAAAAAGGGATCATCCCCTAGGTACAAGACATACACAAAAAAAAAATCTAAGGAAAGCCCCTATAGGGCATGATCATCTATACAAAGCAAAAAACATAAAAGTGACACCCACATCACTCAGAATCGTTGCCCTCAGCAACAATGACTCTCTCAGCTCCATCCTCATCCTCATCGTCTTCATCATCATAATAGTAATCATCATCATCATCTCTTCCAGCATCTCCATCATCAGCAACTCCAAAATCCTAAACTGCTTCCTCTCTTAGCACCCGAGCACCTGGTGCAACAGTGGCCTCATCCTCTAACTGAGAGTCTACTCGTAGTTGTAGAAAAGGTACCTTGAACCCGGGCTCTACCTCGGGCTCAGAGTCAGATGCACTCATTGATCCCAAGCGGATGTGATGCTCTGGATGATCAGCGTTGTAGCACCCTGCAAGCTGCTTCTGGTTGGAAACCAGGGTCTTCTGATTCTTCAAAACCTTAGATACCTTCCTGACCAAAGTGTGAAGGAGGCTCATCATCAAGGTACGTGCAGTGGTAGTGCGTGCATGTGAGGGTCCGGTTGTGAGGCTTGAGGTTGTGTCAATCAAGCCCATTTTCTAGAGGGTGCCACGCCCTACTGCCTTCTCAAGTTTGCAACCCTTAGGTACCACTTTGAAGGGCCTGGAGAATATGGGTGATGAGTGTGGGATAAGGTAGGCTCCCAATCGAATGGGTAGCCTCGTACGACCGGATCATCGTGTGACATAGGATGGCTGGGAGATCTATCTGATGGTTGTTGAGGATCCCATCGATAAGGTAGACGGTGTCATCCGTCAACACACTCCTATTGGTGGTAGGGAATATGTTGTATGTGAAGATGCGGTGGAGGACTTGAACAATTGGCCAACACTGCTTATGCGGCAGATGATCGGGCCACTACACGAACTTCCTGCACAAGTTTTTCACCATTCCACCTTTCTACTCCAAAGTGAAGCGGTGAATCGAATATGCCATAGGAGTGGGAGGACGAGATACCTCAAAGAGCTTCGAGAGGATGGTGGGGTTGGCCTCAACATGGGTGTTGCACACCACAATCCAAAACGAGGGTGCCTTGTCAATATCGAACATGTTCACATAGAAGACGCGAACGACCTCTTCCTGGACAGGCCCTGACACTGAAATGAAGGGCATCCATCTCTGTCCTTCCAATTTCTCTGTCAACCGAGCCATCCATAGGGTCTCAGCAATAGCCGCTTGCTCTGTGATGATGGAGCAACCAGAAAAGATACGCTGATATCTCTCCAAACTCACGGCGTTGCGTCAAGGAGAGAAGGAAGTAGCAGGCCTCTTCGCCTGCTTATGTGGTGGTGACTGAGTCATTGGTTGCTTCCTGGGGTTTCGAGGAGGGTCGGATGAAGATCCGCCCTTTGACATGGTCGTCTTGGTGCGTGGAGGCATGATCACAATGCTAGTAGACAAGATCTCAAAGGGGAAACCCAAAATGGAGAAATGGAGGCTCTGGGAGGAAACGGGAGTTCATTAGAAATAAAAATGAGGGAAAACAAACCATTTCCCCCTTTTAAAATTGCATGCAAATACTTAGACAAAAATGCCCCCGAAATCGATTGCGAGTTTCGCAATAGGTTTAGGGCGAAATCAATTTTGAAACTCGAAACCGATTTGGAATGTCGATTTTTTTATTTTTCTCCATTTTCCTAAAGTGGAACCCCTTCACTCACTCCCACATACCACCTCATACATGCCTAGCTCCATGACCATCTCTACCTCCCACCATGACCACGGGAGAATCACACATGATCCCCCTATATGGTGCACAAGCTTATAGCACTCCGAAGATACTCAAACCGCTTGAAATCAAGGGGTTTGGTTAAGATGTCTGCTAATTGATCTTCGGTTTTAACATAATCCAATGATACGACCTAGATCAATATACAAACCTAACTACTTGTTCAATGACAAGTTAAACAACAACACTCGGTGTCTCTGGCAAATGTGTACTACTTTCGGTGTCTCCAACGGAGGTAGTCAAGCTTCCGATATCTCTGACGGAAACAAAACAATAACAATAATAAATATGAATCCAAATGAATGCAAAGTCAAGCAAATATTATCACAATATAGTTGATTTTGCTAGTTGCTCATCAAATGTGGGATACTCCTTGATGACCTAATATGCCTTAGCTACCCACAAGCTCCAAGTACTTGGCTCTAGTGTTTCTTGAGCTCAGTCAAAGGTGAGTTCCTCTTGGGAAAGTGCTCACCACAACCTCTCCTCGTTAGTAGAAGTGAAGCTCAATAAGAGAGAAAGAATGAGAGAGAGAATTGTAGAATGCTAGCTACTAAAACTCAATAATCTATAGGCAATGGAGGTTTGCTCAGTAAAGAGGGCTCTCAAAATAGTATGCCTCTTAACTCTCAAAAATTAACTGGGAGTGTTGGAGATTCCTTACCCTAAAGGGTAAAAGTCCCCCTTATAGTAGGGAGGAGCATTCACAATCTTAGGATAGGCATATAGCAAAAATGGAGGCATTTTGGACCTTTAGATATGCAAAAACGGGGTTCAAATTTCGAAAATTTTGCCTAAATTTTTGTGTAATTTTTTTTTTCCAAAAATGCCCTCCAAACTGATTAGGGGTTTCGTAATCAATTTGGGATCCAAATCAGTTTCGAAATCCGTAATCGATTTCGAGTGCCTATCAAGCCCCAAATCGGTTCGGGGTTTCGCAACCGATTTAAGTTTTGGGAATTTTCCCAAAACTCTTATCGACACCGATTTGGGTGTATCGGTTTTGGGCTCGTGTGTGATTGACTGAGATGCAAAATTGCACCGAAACCAATTGCGAATCTTACAATCGGTTTCGACTGAAATTTTCTACGTTTTTATTTCTGGCTGATTTCTTTAGACTGTCCTTGGGCATTCTTAGGAACCCTAAACCATGTATAGGATCATTTTTAAGCACACAAAATGATATGCATGCATGATATATAACTTCCTTGGTGTGCTTATTCCTAGTGCTCTTCCTTGGGCCTTTGGCCCTTCTTGGCTTCATGATATGAACTTGTGAGCTCACATAGGACACTTACAAGACTCCTAGCACTACCCATATGCCCATGGGATTGACATACATCAACACCCCTACTGCTCTGGAAGAAACACTGGGGAGAACCATTGATTATGATGCAAAAAGACGCTGATGAGATGCATACCTATTTCCAATTATACCATTTCCTCTCAAAATCCATTTTCAACAAAACATCTTCGAGGAAGAACTAACTCACATGATTAAAAGATTTTTTCATGTCAAAATGGCAAAAAAGACCCGACTTTCCTTCTCTTCTCCAAAAGTCAATACATTCATTAGCTATCAAAACACTATCTAGAATGCTCCTCCGAATGAAAGCATTTTGTGAAGGGTCAATAATTAGACCCATAACCTATTCCATCCTTCTCGCAGGAATCTTAGAAATAATCTTGTAGTAGTTGCCCAACAAATTGATAGGGCAGAAGTCCATTATGTCTTCAACGTTCTTCTTCTTTGGACCCAATGACATGAAGGTAGTATTTAGGCTTTTGCATAGGGAGCTGTTCGGGAAGAATTCTTCAATAACTTGCACTATGTCACTTCCCATCTGTACCCCGAAGATCTTGAAGACTTTTATAGGGAATCCATCAAGCCTCGGAACTTTGTTTTTTGGGAGGGCCTTGAGAGCCCCCTAATATTTCCCTGTCCTCAAGAGGCCTTTCCAACCAAGTTGCCTTTTCCTACGGAATAGAATAATACTAGATACCTTCAAACTTTGGACATCGGCAGACCGGGTTCGAGTATAGCTGCTTTATAAGGCTTCAATAGCCTCCCTGATTGAAACTACCTCGGAAAACACCCCCTACTTAAATCTTGGAGATAGTCTCCACTTTTGACCTTTGATTAGCCACTTTATCGAAGAATTTGATGTTGGCATCTACCCCCTTTAACCAATCAAATCTATAGCTTTCTGGCACCACAAGATCTCTTCCATCTTGAGCTAGCTAAGATACTGGTGTTGCTGCTCCTCTTTAGCAATCCCCCTTCTAATGATAGGGGGCCCATTTGATCTTTGCTATCTAGCTCCATAATTCTGTCCAGACAAGCCCTCTTGCACTCCACCTACCGAAGACGTTCTTATTCCACCATTTTATTTTCTCTTTTAAGGCCTCAAGCTTCTGGGCTACGGCATAACCTATAGACCCCTTAAAGTGGAAAGAAGACCACCATTCGGCCACCTTCTCCTTGAAGCCATCCACCTCAAGCCACATCAGCTCGAATCAAAATGGGGACAGCCTGGATCTCCCTTCCATAGGCTTAACTAGGATATGGAAATGGTCAAAAACAGGATCGGGCAGTGCAACTTGCTGGAGGTGAGCAAAGTGGTCTTCCCATTCCAGGAATCAAAAGAAGCCATCAATCGGGCTCAATGTAGGAATATCTTGCTTGTTGGACCAAGCAAAGGAGGCGCCCTGAAGGGGCGAGTCATTGAGGGAATTTTCTTCAATAAAGTCCAAGAACAACTTCATTTGGCTCGACAACACCTGGCTGCCAGTCTTTTCCGAAGGGTACCAAACCATGTTAAAGTCTCCCACAATACACCAAGCTCCAGGCCAAGCATTATAAGTCTCTGGCAATTCTTCCCAAAGTCTCCAAGAAGATTCTGCCCTATTTTTTCTGTAGACTCCCGTAAATATCCATTCAAAGGAGTCTTCGACAGAACAACATTTGGCCGAATAGAGAATTCGTCCACCCTAGAATCAAGAACTTCAATGGTATCCTTCCTACATCCCAACAAAATATCACCTGCACTATGAACCGTAGACTTCAGACTTGTGAACAAAACCCTAATTACTTCTACCCCAAAGAGAAATATCATGTAAGAATACCATAAGTCTGCCCTCTTGACCCAAGATGACAATTATACCAACTCGTGATGCATCACAATCAACTTCAAACATCTTTTCAAAGTTGGTCGGTAATGCAATAACGGGGACCTTAAACAGCCATTGTTCAATAGATTGAAAGCCCTTTTCTGCTTTAGTTCACCACTAAAAAACATCTTTCTTCATACAATCCATAATGGGGGCATCAATGGTTCTAAAATTCCGAATGAATAATCAACAATATAGAATGCTAAACCATGAAAACTTCGCACATCATGCACAGTAGTGGGCGTTAGCTAGCCTTCACTTTGGATGAATTTGTTGTACTCCTTTAGAAAGATACTTCATAGTCCAATAATATCACATGGCCAGTCATGAAAGAGCATTTCTTTCAGTTGGCATACAATTGCCACTTTCCAAATAGTAACAACTTCATGTAGATGTTATTTGTATATGTTACTAGATGAACTATAGACCAATATATAATCAAAATATTCTACCACAAACTTGCCAATGAATGAGTTTAACATGTGGTTCATCATTAAAATGCTTACTTCACTTGACAAACCAAACGACATAACCAACCATTCATATAATCCTTCCCAAATCTTGAATGTTGTCTTCCACTCACCTCTTTCTTGGATTTGGAGTTGATGATATCCATTCTTCTAATCAATCTTTGAAAAGACTTTAGCACCTACTAATTGCTTCAACATGTCATCCAGTCTTAGAATGAAGAAGCATTGAAGCAATACTTAATGGTGATCTTGATAAAGGTCCAGCTATCTATTCACATGCTCCATCACCCGTCTTTCTTTGGTACTAGCATGCTGGGATTGCATAATGACTCATTCTCTCCTTGATTAACTCACTTTTAGTAACTCATTAACTTACCTACTCAAATCCTCGTGCTACATAGAACTCATCCTATAATGAGCTTTGTTTGGTAAACTTGATCCTGGAACCAAGTCCATTTGCTATTAAAAACCTCTCATAGGAGGTAATGCCTCTGTTAGCATGATGTCTTAAAATTCTTCAAGAATGGGTTGGACTTCTATGGGTGTAGTTTCAACCATAGACTCACTCTAAGTCACCAATGCATAAAACACTTTGTTTTCAAGCACTTATTTCTCAAACTTAGTGATAAAAAGAAAATTATTACCCTTTCGTTGTCTAAGCTAGGGTTTATTTTCTTCCTTGGTTGGGACTAAGATAATATTCTTGTTATCCTTCTAAATAGTATTCATCATGGAGTACCTTATGATGCATCACAATAGAGATGATACCAAAGTTGATGTAGAATGATAGCCAAGAATATCAATAAAACCCAAAATGATGTAGCGGAAACTATAAAAGAAAAGAAAAAAAAAAGATAAAAGACATGATTTGACGTTTTTCCAAACCCAAAACAAGGGATCACAACCTCCACCAAGCTCGAATAAACCTAGGGAATTCACCTTTGGGGAAAACCACACATGGTTTTTAGACTTTATAAAGGAAGAACACACTAGCTAAGAGCTAGAAAGCAAGAAAGTTCTTTTTTTATCAATTTCATCTATAAAGTTGTGGGTTATAAGCATATATGTAGACTTTACAGGTCAATCTTTCCAAATCCCACTTTAATTAGACTTCCTAAACAAATAAAACTCTAAATAACTAAATCCTGGTTTTGAGTGACATTTGCCAGTATTTTGGCCATAACTCTCCCAAATCACATCGGATTCTCAAGATCTTGGTCTTGTTGGAAAGGTAACTGAATAACCTTTCAAATGGCACCAAAA
>JAOXJP010282733.1:0-15207 GCA_025762735.1 Platanus orientalis | reverse complement strand
GATGACATCATCAAAACAAAAATTTCCGTACAAACACAATTTTTGCAAAATTGTAAGGGGTTTTTCACTAAAGACCTACCTAAACATGAAATTGGAAAGTATGGTTGCTATTTAGGCTTATAAAAACATAAAAACTAATAAGAAATATAATCTTTTAAAGAAGTTTTACAAGGGTAGAGATTTTGAAGATAAATGAAGAGGAAAAACCAGGTTTTGCAAAGAGTTTGGGATTTTTTTGAAAAATAAAGTTTTGAAGAAATTTTGCATCAACCAAGAGGTAGGAGACACTAAACTAACTTTATTTTTGTATGCCATAGGTTCCTATAATCAATCTAAACTTGTTTTGCAAAGATTATTCGGGTTTTTGAATGGATTTTCAATTGTTCTTCACTAGTTTTAAATTGTTTTGAAAGAAGATAAATTGTTTTATAAATTCTAAGGTTCTATATTATTTAGATTCATATTCTACATGTTAAGGATTGATTTACTATAAGTTGTAATCCGATTTAAAATTCCAAATTCAATGATTTTAAAGAGATTTTTTTGTTTTAAAAAGCACAAGTTCTTTTAGTTTTGCCAATTGTTTCTATAGGATCATAGAGACGATCATTTTAATTTGTAAAGAAATGTATATATTATATGATTGATTGATGATCTAAATGTTTTATGTTCTTCATGATTATAGTACAAATATGAGTTTTCATAATTCTATATTTAGAAGGATCAAGCTTCTATGGTTTAAGGTGGTATGAATTTGCTTATATTATGATATGGATTGTTATATATTTTGTACTGTTATTATAATTGTTGATTTTTTCTATTATGGTATTGTTATAAGCCACCATTTGTCATCAAAAGAGATGAAAGATGATACTCATTACACTTGGTTTATGGTGTGAACTGTACTGAACTCTTCTCACCAGAGGTTAAATGGTGTAATTAGACTCTTCTCACCAGAGACTAAATGGTGTGATTGGACTCTTCTCACTAGAGACTAAATGGTGTAACTGAACTTTTCTCATCAGAGACTAAATGGTGTGACTGAACTCTTCTCACCGGAGACTAAATGGTGTGACTAAACTCTTCTCACCTGGGTTTAAATGGTGTGACTGACCCTTTTCACTAGGGATCAAATGGTGTAATTGTTATTTTGTATTGACTTATGTATTTGTTTTACACGTCTTGTTCTGTTCAATTCAGTTTTATGCACTTGTTTTATTATGTTTAGACTGTTTATATGTATATGTCTTTTAATTTTTTCAGTTCAGTATATACTTTTATATGTTAAATGTTCAGTTTCGTATATTGTTAAAAAGTATGCAACTATCTGTTTCGTTTTGATCGTGTTAAGTCTTGATCCAGTATTCTTTAGTTTATTATTACCAGTTGAGTTTGTCAAACTCATCCCAAATTTGGAACCACAGATGATAAAGAGATAGTTGTATAATGTTACCGACAGATAGGATTAGAGAGTTAAAAGATTGGATATATGCTATGAGACATTGAGACATTACTTTATTTTATTTCGGTTCAGCATTTTGTTTTCAATTTATTTGAAAAGAATATAATAAGTTAGTGGATTTTGGCTTAGGCTTGATATTTGATTTTTAAATGATGATTTAATTTATGTTAGACTATTAGTTTATGTGAATGAGAATGTCAGGACATGATTATGAGTTGTTTTCAGGTTTATGAAATTATAGAAATTTTATTATAGGTTGATTATGAAGGATGGATGGTTATAATTTATGATATTCAATTCCGTTGCATATGAATGAATGAAAAATTTATATAAAATTTACAAGTTAAGAATGAATAAGAGAATGTTTAATATCATGTGTCAGAATTCATGATCCTTCTGGTATGGGTTTTAAGGTATGATGCTTTGGGCCAATGTCACTCAAATTTAAAAAACTTAGGCTCACTAATTTTGGATCACCCTTCGGGCCTCTTATTATATGCAAACTTTAGGCTCGGGTTAAAAAAGGTTGGACCATAGCCCAATCCTACCTGAAGTTCAATTTGCCAAGCCAGAAGTATTTTAGGCTGGCTAAATTGGCCTTTGAGCCAGCCTAGCCCAATTAATAGCTCTATGCTGCGGAGTGTATGGGGGTAAATTCGGCCTTTTAACAGCCCTTGGCTTGGGTCTTAAGAAGGTTGTTCTTGAGGATGACGGCAAGGAGCTGATCTCCTTTGGAAGTGATCTTTATCTCTCCCCTTGATCTATCAAGGGTATTATTATGAATTGTATTAGGTTTCCATGGGTGCCTAGGGATGCCAATAAGTTTGCATATTTTGTGGCTGCCCACAACTTTTCCTTTGATGCTCCAAACCATTGGTTCTCTACCCCTCTAGTTTGTTTAGAGGATTCTTTGGCAACTGATGTTCTGGTTATGGGCTTTGTCCCTCAATTTATTTTATGTTTTTTTATCAAAAAAAAAAAAAAAAAATCCAATTGTATATTTCAATATAATTGTTTATTTGCTGAGAAAATATAAAATTTTCAGGGAAAATTCTAAAAATTTCTAGGAAAATATTAAGTTATCTTAGGTAATTTTTGGGTGACATCTATGCCAATGGGAAAATCACTTCATTTTCCAACATTTTCTTACCAGGTTATATTGATTCTCTCATTTGTTTTCTGTAATTTTTCATTGAAATGATAAAAAAAAAAAAAAAATTTGACTTTCTCTCAGATTCTCACCACTTTCTTTTCTGGAACATTCAAGCCAAACAGATGCATCCTAAACATAACCCTTTTATCCAAAGAGACAAGAAACACGTTTAACGGGACAACAATTTTAAAAAATAAAAAACAAAATAAAACGAATGAATGAGCATCAATCCATTGTCTATAATGTAAATAGCCCATAATTAATTTTGAAAATTATTTTATTAATACAAAAAATCAAGTTTTTCCTATGTGCGAACGCTGCGCATGCAAGCATGTAAAGACAACTCAGTTACTATTCATTTTAAATATGTTTGTAGAAAGACAACTAACTTACCATGCAAGTTTTGAATTTATTTGCGAGCCCAGCCCAAGTCTCAACCTAATACATATCATGAATCTGAGAAAAATTTTACAAGCGGATTGCTCTTTCGCTATGCAATCTTCCTCCTTAAGCCACATTATGCTGAAAATTTTCTACATGATAAGAGGCTGATATAGCAAGTACATGTCACCCTTTAGGATTGTCATCCAAACTCCAATGTCTAAAAGATATTTGGCCCATGAGAACCACTTTGCTACTTGACTTTAGGGTGGCAATGTTTGACAGAAGCCATGAACCCAACACGGAATAAACGGGTTAGGGTTAACTGTAAACATGTTTTGGGACAAATGGGTCAACCACTTTGACACAATTAATAAATGGGTCAGGTTGGGTTGACCCAAATAATCATATATCTTTAACTTGACAGAGACGAATCTAACCTGCCAATTCAAATTACCACATAACCCATGAACCCAACACGAAATAAGTAGGTTAGAGTTGATTGTAAAATGTGTTTCAGGACGATTAATAAATGGGTCAGGTTCAGGTTGAGCCATATAATCGTGTACCCTTTTTTCGACATAACACGAACCCAACCCGCCAACATGAATTGCCACCCCTAGTTGACTTGTATAAGAATTCTGTTCGGTCTTAATTGGTAGCCCATACTATCTAAGCTTTATATTAAAAAAAATAAAATAAAATTTCCTTCTCTTTTTCTTGTAATTCAGATTGGAACCACCATTGCTTGATGACCCCATTCAGCATTGTTTCATTGTTTGAGCACCTATCGCGCCCTAAAAGCATCACAGCTTGGTTCTCTCTTAGTGCACATCCCTTCTTTGATTGTGCTTTGGGTCAGTCAGTATGGTTTGGATTAATGCTAGGCCTTAATACAAGAGAGCGCAAGAGAAGATTTAGAGAGGATTTTTTAATGGATGTGGCTATACCCGGACCAATTTGCAAATGCCCAGTTCTTGGGGATTTATTAGATTCTATATAACATAATCAATTCAAGGATCTATCACATTACGTACCAGATCTGAATCAAAATTATTTTCTAGTTCCAGGTCTTACTCATAAGCCGAGTACACAAACAACAGGCCCATGGGCCTGTAACCAATTGAAGAAAATGGATCAATCAGATGGTTGATGGCCCGTACTGATCTGTCTGTCCCAAATGTAGGGCTGTAAATCGGGCTGGGCTGAGCCAGGCCGAGGTCTGATCAAACTCAGCCCAAAATATTTTACCCGAGCCTGAATTTGGCCCAAATAAAACTTTGGGCCTAAAAATTGAGCCCAAAGTCAGCCCATTTTAAAACAACCAGCTTCAGGCCAAATTTGGGCTGCCCAAATAAAACTCTTTGCTTAATTTTAAGGTTGATTTCAGGCCCATAATTGCCCCTAATGCATATTATATGAGGTTTTTTTTTTGACATTTGCCACTTGAACTATTTAATGATAGTAAATTTGTTAAAAATATACGGATCCAAAAATAATAAAATATATATATATATATATATATATAGACCTAATATCAGCATATAAATAAAATTATTATTTGCTAACTAGTTTGGGCTGAGTCGGGCTGGGCCTCAGGCTGAAATTGAGCCTGCTCAAACTTGACCCAAATAAAACTTCAGGCCTAAAATTTGGGCCCAAACTCAGCCCATCCCAAAATTAGATTGGCAAAGCCCAATTTTTTGGGCCAGACATGTCAGGCTTTGAGTCAGCCCAGCCCAATTGACAGCCTTACCTAAATGGGTAAGATTATGATTGGCCCGGAATTTGGGGTGGGCTGGACAAGCTTAACTTCAGGTTGAGCCAAATTTGGATATAACTTTCAAGCCCAAAGTGAAACACTGGCTGAGTTCGAACAAGCCTCATCTCAGTCTGAAGCCCATCCCAGCACAACATGAACTACTCAAATTACATAAAGCTTGACCTGAACTATATCAATTTTACAGTTGTTTAAGTTTTTCCTATTGGATTAAATCTAATCCAATGATCTAGAATTAGTCTAAACCAAACCATATTTTTTCCCTTAAAAGAAAACTAAAGCGCTTGCACTTGTCCCCTCCTCTTGTCCCAAAGCTGCCATTGCTACCCCCTCCTCTCATCCTCAAGCTGCCATTGCTCCCCCTCACTTGTCCTCAAGCTACCATGGCTTCCCCCTTTTCTCATCCTCATGTTCTCACCTTGGCCTCCTCTCTCCTGACCTCTCACCTTCTCGTCCTCTCTTCTCTGGTTCACAATTGGAACCAAGCATTTTTTAAATAATGGAGGAATCTTGAGCTCATCACTAAAGAAGGAAACTGGTATCTTCATCATATAGCTGTTAAACTCTATGCTTCCAAGACTTTGGATGCACCGCTTCTTCTTCTTCTTGAAATTGATGTTGAAATATAATAAGTATACTAACTCATCCCTCTCCTATCACCTTAGGGTTTTGGAGAGACAATTTATTGCTCTATTTAAGATGATATTAAAATAGGTTTTAGATTGTGAGTTCAAATCCCCCACAGATGCAAATATTCTCCCGTGTTAATTGTCTAGGAGTTTCCCTCTTGAGGGGAGTGTTGAAATATAATAAGTATATTAACTCATCCCTCTCCTATCACCTTAGGGTAGGTGCATTTGGATTCACAGAATTGGAATTGGCCTTAGAATTCCAATTCTACAAAATTAAAATCCATAGAATTAAATTCAATGGATTTAGAATTCTACCATTTGGATGCATATATATATATATATATATATATATATATATATGGACGAAATTGGATTTCAAAATTTTCAATTCCATTGTTTGGATGCACAAATAATCAAAAATCTCAATCACCCTGTTTTGTTCCCTCTTTACCTGATGGGTGGCCTTGAGATTTTATGGCTCATCACTAAGGACTCCTAAGTCATGTGAGTTGGGCACCAAAGCTTCGCATTCGCCATGTTCGGGCTTCTATATGGCCTACAGTTCCTTGATAATCACTACAAAGACGTTATATTCACTCTTACCGGGATTTTAACGCAATTTACCCCACTATGAAAATCACTTCGGGAGATAAACCAATTATATATTTTTTAACTCTTTCTATAAGCTAAAATGAGCTAGATTTTTCCACCTAGGGGCATTTTGGTTAATTAATAAAATAACATGGGCATTTTAGATATTTTGTGTGTTAAAAAAATCCTCACAATTGCTTGAGGGAGGAGGGCATTTTTATTCATTTGAATAGACTTAAAGCATAGCAAACATGAGTTAGCTTTCCCACTCAGGGACATTTTTGTTATTAATAAAATAACAAAGGGAATTTTGGGTACTTTGTGTGTTAAAAGCCTCCTCACAATTGCTTGAGGGAGTATGATATTTTCATCATTAGAATAGACCTAAAGCATGGCTAACATAAGCTAGATTTTCCACTTAGGGACATTCTGATCAATAAATAAAATAACAAATGGAATTTTGGGTACCTAATGTGCTAAAAAATCTCCTAATAGTTGCTTGAGAGAGGAGGGCATTTTATTCATTTTTTTTAAGGTAAGTAAATTATGAATTAAGAATTTTAACCATCTGAATAACCTGAAGCATAGTTAACATGACCTATATTTTCCATTAAGGGGAATTTTGGTCAGTTAATAAAGAGGGTATTTTAGGTACTTCGCGTGTTAAAGAAACTCCTCATAGTTTCTTGAAGAGGTTATTTTAATTATTTTAATAGACCTAATACATAGTTAACATGAGATTGATTTTCTATTTAGGGGCATTTTGATCAATTTATAAAATAACATAAGGCATTTTGGGTGTTTTGTGTGTTAAAAACTCCTCACAGTTGCTTGAGGGTGGAGAGCATTTTAGTTTTTTTAATAGACTTGAAGTATTGGTGAGGGCATTTTGGTCGCACATTTCATAAAAAAGAATTGGAAATAACATCCTACGAGTTATCAATTCAATTCCATTGATTTGGGGCTTCAATTCAACATTTTAATTCCCTAGGGAATTGACTTAAATCCATTTCCGTGATTTAAAATCAGCCCCAAACAATGGAAATGGATTTGAGTACCCCAATTCCATTTCCACTCTTCCAATTCCCTAAATCCAAACGCACCCTTAGGATTTTATGAGAGATGGTTAATTGCTTTATTTAAGAATTGGTCTCAAACTAAATGGGTTATATTGGTTAAAAAAAGGCTGTAGCCAAAAGCGGCAGACATTAGACGTGTATGTTGTGGGAAAATTACAGGTTGATAGTATTAGGTTGTTTCTTTGTGTCATTTAGCAGAATGGAGTATAGTTTTTTCTGAAGCCCAGCAAATCTTCTGTGATGAAAATGTCTCGTGTAGTGTCTGATGAATTATAAGCTGAAATGTGTTGGTTTGAAAGGTAAAAACATCCAAAAAAGTGTTCAGTTGAAAAAGTAGGTGGTAAAAAAAAACACCAAATTCAAAAACACACGTGTCAATCAATGGCACACCTACAAAGGTCTGTGTCAACACAAACAAATCATTCTTCTTTCTAAAGAGCACTGGGGTGAACACACAACACGCGATTATGGATCTTTAGTTTGAAAGTTTAGTCCATAGCCCATAAAGATTTCATCATACACCAAAAACAATCGAATTCTTATATATATATATATATATATATATATATATATATTTAACAAAAAATAGTTTGCCAAAACTATTATTCTTCTGCACCAAAATGTGAGTATGGAGGGATTCAGATGCTGAACCTGAAGCAGACAAGGATAAAGACTCTTCACTCATCATTCATGTATGACCGATAAAATTCAGGCCAGCCTAAACTCGGCCCACAACCCACTTTTTTCAATTGGGTTGTCTTTGAGCCGATTGGCTTGAGCTGAGTTCGTGCTCAGGCCGAGTGTGGACTGAGCTTTTATGTCTCGGGCCAAGTTTGAGCTAACCTAGGTCTGGCCCAACTTGCTCTACTTGAAATGAAATGAGTCAAATAGATGGCCTGAAAGGTTTTTGATACCCTTGATCAAATAGAACCAAGCAGCTTAAGCCTGATATTGGTTTGATCATATAAAAGTAGGGCTGTCAATGAGCAGAGTTAGCTTAGAGCTCAACTCATCGGTAGAGCTGAGCCTGAGCCTCCAATCGAGCTCTTAGCTAAGTGAGCCTAAGTTGTGATGCTAAAAGTTCAGCTCGTTAAATAAATGAATATCCCAAATCTAAATGGGCTCCTTGATGGCTTAATTAACCCATTGACATCATTAATAGTGGTTGATTGTTTAGAGTGATGGGAGACTCTGATTTGTTGGCTGTTGGGCCTGTTTCATCCAGTTATAAACAAGTTTGGCTCATGGGTTATTGGGCTTTATAATTCAGTCCTAAACAATAAGTTTGAGTTTATTACCAAAAAAAAAAAAAGTTTGAGTTTGCTGAGCTGAGCTGCGCTTGAGTTGACCTTGCCCCAATTTTAATGAGCCGAGCTTGGCACATGAGGCTCATGATGAGCCTGCTCCAATCCTAAGCCTAATATTTGTGTTATGAGCCTGCACTGAGTTAGGCAAAGATTGGATCGGCTTGACTCATTGATACCCTTAATTGAGAGAGAGAGAGAGAGAGAGATGATTTTTGTATTTTTCCTTTTCTTCTTTTTGACTCTGTTTCTACAGAGTTCATTTTTTTCATCCTGAAGATATTTCTCTCTATTTTTTTCTTGCAAAGCTTTCTTTCTTCAGCATTTTTATATTTTCTCATGTGTGAGAGAACTCTTCTTTAGGTTCTGTATATAGAGAACTCACAATAAATGGGCTTTAAAATACATCCTATAGCTATTGAACTTGGGAATAACAGTAGTTGTATAGCTTCAATGAATCTATGTCCATTATATACTCAGATTCACTAAACCTAAGGTCTTAGTTCATTTCTCAATTAATGGCATTCAATGGTCACTTTGTAACAAATCATCTCAAATTGTAACAATTGTAATTGATTTGTAGTATGACCATTGAAATGAAATATTGCAACTACTAGACGATATTGTGATGGTGTGTATGTGTGAAGTTTAACATGCACCTCAAGTGCTCTTATACCCAAGCCTTCTTTTATATTTGTTTACATTTGGTGTAACACATCTCGCTAAACGAACTTACATGAAAACACTTAAAAAAACACGTATCATGAAAATGAAATTATTTATAAACTCCAAACTTCCTTTCCATTGTCAATGGGAGACTAAACATTAACTATAAAAAAGTATTAACTAAACTTTTGCAAAATTAAATTAATTTCAAATACATCAACATCCACATGGCAATCCACTCACTAGGAAAGAAGGCATTCGGGATGGGATAGACTGAGTAAACCGGTTCACACAATAGTATGTTAGTAGGGGGCTCACCCATGGGTCATGGCTTGATGGAAGGTAAATGGGGAGTCACTATCTACAGTATGTATTGTTGTGGTAGTTATAGTTGTTTGGCAGACAAATGGGTTAGTGGTTTGTTGTTAACAAGTGAATATGATTTTAATATGTTTTTTTTTTTGGTAAAATATAGATATCATAAAACATTAAAGAGACCCCCGAAGGGGAGCAACATCTAGAGCCAAAGGACCATCTAACCACAGCAGAGGGCTAGACATCCATGTTTTAGTTTTTACATATTTAAGGTCATGCTTGGCCAGAAGATGAGGGACCTCATTACCAGTCCTTTTGACAAAAGACCAATAAAAAAACCTCGAATTAAAGAGCCATTGTTTTACAATCCCAAATCACACATTTAATTGATCCATCAATACTTACTTGATGAACAAGACCTACCCACTTTGGAAGCTCAAGCCCAAACGGAGGCCTAAGATTAATGTTGATCGGTTGGGGAGTTTTAAGAGGTTATTTAGTATCTTTCAGGGTTGAGATTCAAACGTAATAAGGGCTTTTGTACCAAGATTTTTGGGTTTTTTTTAGTTGAAGGTATTTCTTTGTAATAAGATTGAAATAGCCAAAGGTAATTTGGGTATTCAAGGGAAAATTAACAGTTATGTTCTTTTTTTGTCCTTTTGTAGACTAAAAAGTCAACAAAAGGGTCCCACACCACTACTGGTTGACGACTACTATATTCCCCAATATTTAGTATTTTAGGTGTTAGGAAAATTATTATTTAGAAGTCCCGTTTGTTTAGGAAAGTTAGGAGTTAGAAATAGTCTAAGTATTTAGAAGTTTTTTATTTAGGGAAAGTTGATAAGTTTTAGTATTTGGAGTCTATAAAAGAATGGTCCACTATTGAAAACGGAAGCCATGTAAGGCTTTGCTATCATATTATTTTCTTGTGATGTTTTCAAAATTGTTAAAAAAAATGTTTTGGGTTTAATCCCACATTGGAAACTTGGGAAAACTTTTTGCACTATATAAGTTAAAGACTTCCCCTACCTTATGTATTTTGAGAGAGCACTCTCTCTCTTGGCATGCTACAGTATAGCAAGGTGTCTTGCGCACACACACATGCACACGTGCATGAGTATGGACTCAAGCACGGGTGCGGGTGTGAGCAAGGCTTGGGCACAAAGGCTCTTGAGACATACTTTTCTCTTCGCACATGCATATAATCGCTAATCGCATTAGGGTCGCAAAATTCTTTTTCAACATCCCATATGGGTTCTTGTCGAACTGGGTTAATCACGGCTAGATGGGTCCTAAAGGAACAAGTGCAACAACTGATTGCACATGAATGAACTAGGGGACAAATGGTGCGATTGACTACGCGTGTTTGAACCTGAGTTAGGCCAAGGGCTGTGACTGAACTATAAGTGACTCCATAGAGAGCGACTGAGTCCAGTCGCCTTGGTTCACCAAAGGCAGTGACTAAGGTCCATGGCTCGTGACTAAAGGTAGTCCGTAATTGACCACAGCCACTGCAGGTTAAGCTAAGTTTCCACAACCCAAAAGGATGCAAAGTTGTGTGGGATGCAAACAAAGCCCATGTCGTGACTGGCAAAGGTCCAGTAAGCCCAGTCACCCATACCTGGGCTGATTGATGTCCACCCAAAACTTGACACATGTTAGAATAGTTGGGAACTCATTATAAAATGCCTAAATGGGATAAAATCCATTAATTCGTTAAGGCAAAAGAAGGGAACAAATATGGGGAACCTGAGAGGAGGAAAGGAAGAGAAAGAAAATGAGGAGGAGAAGAAGAAGGCCGAATGGCCATGGGTTTGCTTGTGCGTGATTGAGCTTTTCTCTCTCTCTCTTTCTCTTTTGGTCCTGGAATAAGGGTCATTTTGGCACTTAGATTCACTATCCTCCCAGGAGGTGACAACTTGAGTCCATCAGCTCAAACCCTCCATGACAATAGTGGTTCCTTGAGAATGATACTGTGTTGAAGGTCCTTGTCTTTGTGATTTAGTTTTGGCATATGATATTCACCTTCATAAGTGAAAACTCTGCCAAAATTTTCATAAAATTTGGACAAATTTTGTCACTTGTTTTGGGCACACCCGACCATGAAGGGAAATAAGTTTGTATGGGAGGTATCGTGGTCTCTCTAAGGAGTGAACCTTGTTGAGAGATAGGACTTTGTCCAAGCTTGGTTTTATCACCTAGTTAGCTTGGCACATAGTCCTTTGCACATAAAGTGGGGGGCCTCGACTATCCTTAAGAAACATGATAACGAAACCTTCATGTCTCGGATCAGTTTGGTAGAACTACATCTGTCTTGATTCCTTTGGAAAAAGGGTATGTAGGTAGCCCGAGGATGAGAAGATCGATGGCACACCCCAACTTATTGACCCTAAAATTTACCCTATTATGTGTACGAGTTTAATAAATTTAGCAGTTCTTGCAAGTGATTTATGACATCCAAGATTATGATAGAATCCAACAGTTTGATCATAGCTCCACTCTCGTATAAAAAATGGCCAGAAAATAAAGTTTTAGAAAAAGATTGTGGCTTGCGAATGAAAATGCTTCTGTGACTATGCACTCATGATTGAAGCATTATTCACGACCAGACCAATCTCGGGACTAAAAGGCATGACTGGGTAATTCTTGCAAATGGACTGTTAGTCACAATAGGATTTCACTGCGAATGAAGGGTCTCACGACTAAGAAAGCTTGCTAATGAGATGGACCCATGTTCAGGACTAAGTTAGTGGTCCCGATTGAGTTGGAAGTTGTGGCACTAAGCTTGTAAGTCGTGATTGAGAGCATCTCGCAACTGAAAATTCTCCGTGAATAAGATGTTCTTGCGATTAAAATACAATGCATGAATGAACTATTTTGTAATAGTTTGCAACTGATATGTTTTTGCGATTAGGTTGTTTCTGCATTTAGCAGAAGAGGGAGAGTTTTGACCTTAGAGACACGGAAATCTTTGATACCTACAATTATGTTTAGTGAGCATGTTTTGACATGCTATAAGCTGTGTTTGGGTGGTAGGTTTAGGAAATGCATGATTTAAGTGAGTCATCATAAATGAGTAAAGTTTCAAAGGAAACCAATATGGTATGCCACGTGTAGATGTCCAATATTGTATATATAGTTGAAAGCCAGATTCTAAGGGTTCAATATAGTGAACCAAGAATGCTTGTATTTAGTCAGTTGGAGATATGATGAACAGTGTAAAGATAAGTCAAAGGACTTATAGGTGTGTTATATTGGGAATCCCTATTAGATGTAGACAAGTGTTAGAGCTCTGTGAAGGTCTTTAGGTTCCTTAATGTGGAAAGTCCAACCATGACTTGTCTCATCAGTTGAAATGTAGAACACACAGAAACTGGAATAAAAACCTCTTATGAGGTAGTAGGGTCAATACAACCTTAATGGTTATGAAAAGTCGATTGGATTGATTAGTGTCCATCATCTTCTTAGAAATGACATTGTGATTTTAGGCACATAGGATAAGATAAGGTGATTGCAGAAGTTGATTTGAGATCAACACTGAAGGAGGTGACATTTGCTAATAACTACTAGTAGGAGTAGACATATACACATGTCAAGGATGTGTTCAATTTTCACTTTCTAGTGGGGGTGTGATAATGAACATGTCTTCATTAGTACCTTTATCTATGTCACTAGATAAAGCTCTATTGAGCTATGGTATTCTTGCGTGGCTAGTGCTCCTATAGAAAGTCTTGTATGCTTTGGCATTGAAAGTGTTCCCATCTCGAAAGCTCTTGTGAGTAGTGACTGAATCCGTTGGGGTTCAAGTTTGGGAAGTTGACCCATAGTTGTCTGTTCATTGTTTGAGATTCATTGTGTCCTATATATACAAGTCCAGTGATACTAACTTGGGACATAGTGGCAATTACATGGCTAATATGAGATTATTTGCTAATCTCAACAAAACAAGGCAGGAGTTTGATTCTTTGATAGCTTTGGAATTAGGTACTAAGATCTGAGAAAGCAATAGGATTCTTAACTAGTTGATTATGTTTAAGACAAATGTGACATAGTAGTCATAACATAACTAGTTAACTAGATTTTGGCACATGATACTCTTTTGGACTTGAGACTGAATGATAATCTGTCATAACATAATAATCTACACGAACAGTTCATAATGGTCTATTTATATGGAAGGATGCCTTACGAGTGTTCCCCTATTTTGGAAGTGCCATATGGGATATGGAAAAGGAGTAAATCCTTAAATGAATTATGTTGAAAGGCATGCCTCCAAGGTTGAACTGAGAGGAATTGACTAAGTGTTTGATGGATATTAGGCCATAAATCTTGTATAGATTGGTATTTTAGTAATACCTTCCCCGAAGGACTGAATGAGTCCAAATTCTCGATCAAATAAGATCATATCTCTTTGAGAAAATCTTAGAAATAATAGAGTTAGGGAGGCCTAATCAATGAACACCAGTGTGTCTGATATTGGTGAAAACCGAGAACCTTAGATGGATGCCAGAGTGTAGAATGCCAAACATATTTGATTCTAGTAAAGGAGATCAAATTTATACCAGAACACCACGTGGTAGTGCATTGTTGTATAGTGAGGGATGATACAATCCTCTAGATTGTAATGATAGATGATGGGTTGCACTCCTGAGTGTGTTGGATCTTCCTTGTAAGGCATGTACTAACCAGGTGGAAGTGCGATTTTGGAAGAAACTCATTCTTGATGATGTGACAGAAGAAAATGTTCTCTATTAATTGATTGATTGTCTTTGTCATAATTGAAATTAAGCTTAGCTCTACGACAAATGCCCTTAGTTTGGTAAAATCCATTAGAATAGTCAATCTGACTACATTAGAAATCCTGATTATTAAATCAGATAAATTTATAAGCTTTTATAATCAAATAATCTTAAGAAAGAAATCACATGCAATAGTTAGAGGAATGTCATGCCTATAAATGATGTGAAAGTGTTAGGAAATTCTAGAGTGGATCGAGTAGGACATTGAATCATGGCATGATGTATAAAGCAACTCTCATTGGCAAAGGATTTAGAATCCAGTTGGTGTCATGCTTGTTTGAAAGGACTAGTGAGAGTTGCATGTGGTGCAATGTCTAGGACACAAGGGTCAGTTAGTTAAGGAACAACATGAAAGACCTAGGGTTGTTGTTGATTTCTAGGGAGCAAATCTACCTATGGGGACTGTAAGCACCAAATTTTGGCACGGTCCCTAATTTTTGGCATTTCTCTTCAAGTCAGCAGATGAACAGAGCAATCCCCTGCCTTTCTTCATAATCCAACTAATTTCGATCGATCAAATCCATCCAATGACCCATTATCGTCTTTTTTTTATTTTTTATTTTTATTTATTTTTGTATGGGGACGCATAGGGACACATTGTAGCTCCCCTCTATTTTATTTTATTTTCATTATTATTATTATTATTATTTATTAGTATCATCATTATTTTTTTATTTTTCTTTTATTTATTTTTCTTTATTTTCTTTTCTTTTCTTCCTTTCTTTTCCCTTCTTTTCTTTTCCCTCTTTCTTTCTTTATTTCCTTTAATTTCCTTTAATTTCCTTATTTCCTTATTTTCTCTTTTCCTTTTCTTCTTTTTCTTTCCTTCTTTCTCTTGCTAGCGGTCGGCCCTGCGCAAAGAGGGGAAACCCTCCTTCTGCTCCTCTCTTTTCTCCTTGTCTCTCTCTCTTCTCCCCCGATTCCCTCTCTCCCCCTCGCTCTCAGCTCCCTCCTCTTCCTGGTCAGCGCCCTTGCACAGCAAAGGGGGGAACTCCCCTCCTGTTTCTCAGCTCGACTCCCCCACTGGCTCTCTCTCTCTCCGGCC
>JAOXJP010282723.1:0-19373 GCA_025762735.1 Platanus orientalis | reverse complement strand
GCCTTTTCTAGGTCAATAAAGACCATGTGAAGATCTTTCTTCTTTTCTCTATACTTTTCCATCAATCGCCGAAGCAGAAAAATAGCTTCAGTTGTTGATCTCCCAAGCATAAATCCAAATTGATTTTCAGACACTCTAGCTTCACGTCTTAGTCAATGTTCAATCACTTGTCTCTTATACTAAATAAAAATAAATAATTGAAAATTCAATATACGGCCATAGGTTTTTGTAAACTTCTCTCTAACTACTTGAATAATTTGGTTAACGTGGTCTTTCGAAGTGGCCAGAGTTGTTACTCTAGCCTATCCGATGCTTTTTCTGTGTTGACACAGGCCTATGTAGGCATGCCATTGATTGACACATGATGTGTTTTTGAATTTGGTCTTTTTATTTTTCACCTGAACACTTTTTTGAACCCCCAACACAACATGTGTCAGCTTTATAATTCACCATAAACACTACACACACTTTGTCATCACATGACATTTTTTTTTTTTTTTTTGGAATTTGAGGGGAGCAACTGCCCCTATTTGGCTCCGCCACTGTATATTTAGCACAAGATTGACCAATCTATGGCCAAGATCAGTTGGAACAAGAACAATCGGTCTGGTTAGGTTTAACCAGATTCACCATGGATTGATCAGATCTACTACGGACCAACCAAATCACTACCAATCCACATCAGGATCAGCCAATGAGGTCCAATCCTAAATTGAGATCAGTTGGGTTCGATACGAACCTTGATCCCAATCCTGAAACTATTGACTATAACTCCCATATCGACAGAGCCTTATGTCATCTCTTGACAAAAGAAATAGGTTTATATTCATTTCTTGAGATTGAGGTAACTACAATGTCTAACAAGCTCAAATCAATAAGTTGATCAAGCTCATTCTCAGTCTCAAAATGAGGAATTGGCAAATAACCCTTCTCCCCCTAAGTATTTCAATTAAATAGAAGTGAGTTACATTTTCCACTCTTGAATTCCACAGTGGATTTAGCAATTCCAATTCCAATTCCACCCTTCCTGTTATGTATCCAAATGGCAGAAACACCAATTCCATCCTCCAATTCCATTTCTGTTCCCCAATTCCATGGAATGCAACCTAAAAGACTAATTAAAGTAGAACTCTAAAATACATATCCCAGCATATTCTAATAACCTGCCAATATTTTAGTCATAACTTTCTGAAAACACTTCAGATCTCCAATTCCATTTCCAAACCATGTTTGCAAAATATGATTAATGAGATTAACCTGTGAATATACATACATACATACATACATATATATATATATATATATATATATATATGGTAAACGATCTCACTTCTCAGAGATCACATGAGCAAGCTCCCAGTGGAGTCCAAATTCTTTCTACGCAAAAGTACATGTGTGGGATAGGAAGTATCTACCTGGTTGTAATTTACAAGAGGTTCCTCGTAATTTGGAGATGATGGGGTTATGAACTTTGGACATGCATATGAGAAAAGCTCGTCATAAAGAGAATATGCCTCATCATCATATCTCTGCATCCTTGTCATCTTCTCTCCATACTTCTCCCTTAACTGAGAGTTTACATTCTCTTCAACAAGCTTCACTTGGGGACACAGAGAAAGACAAATTGCCAGCAAAGCATACATCTGCTCATTCTTCTTTAATATCTGCTCATACTGTGGAGATTTCTGATGATAATTCTTGGTCTTATAGATGTACAGGAGAATCTTATTGAATTCACGTATTGCCTCAACATACCTGTAAAAAGCTAACAAATATGTTGGTGCTGAATTAACAACAACAACAACAACAACAATAATAACGTACACAATATAAAATCAGAGAGAAAAAGCATCCAATAAATACAAAATATCTCAAAAGAAATTAAAAAACAAAATAAACATTAAAAAAAATCTAAAATGCAAGTTCCTAGCTAAAAGCATATAAAGACCATTTTAGCCTTCAATATTACTTCATTATTATCAAAAGAAAATTTTTAAATCCAGCCTAGAAAGCATAGCAGTAGAGGGATCACGTTAATCCACTGCGACCAGCAGATTAAACAAAATTGATATAAAAGTTCATTTATTATTTATATATCAGATAAGATGGTTTCCTACCTCTGTCTCTCTCCCTTCCACATTCCCTCTCTTTTAATCCCCAATTTCCCTCCCCCCACAACTAGCGGTTGAGAAAATTGGTTTGTCAGTCAGTACTGGTGGGGGGAGGAAAGAAAATCAAAACGATTTTTTTTTTGGCCGTATAGAGGGTAATTTTATAAAAATATGGAAAAGAAAGTCCCTAAGAATATAAAGCACATAATAAGGAGTTGATGTGATCAGGATGAAAAAAGTCAAGACTATTAAGATGTAGTAAAAGATGAGCAGTAGAACCAGTCTCATTGAGATTTCAGAGGCCAAGAACATTGAAGATAATCAGGATGCAAAGAGTTTTATTTTTTACATGAAGACCAGAGTTCAATAATCAGTCTCATTGTGAATTTGGATTTTTTTTTTTTTTTTTTTGGAGATTTATAACTACAACTTGGTTGAATTGGCCTTAGTATTCCCTTTCGATGTCTACAAATTGTTAACACATTGTACGTGGGTCCATTTAATGGTTGGGCGGCCCAGTGCACGAGACTCCCGCTAACGCGGGGTCTGGGGAGGGCAAGATGTACGCAGCCTTACCCCCATTTCTGGAGCGGCTGTTTCCGTGACTTGAACCCGCGCCACCAGGGACGCTAACGGTAAGCCTTACCGTTGGGCCAAGCCGCCCATTTAATGGTTAAGGTCAAAATATAAATAAAATCACTCTTTTTGAAGTACTTTTGTGTAATTGGGAAGAAAGGAGTAATAGCATATTTGAGAAAATCTCTTAGTAACATCAGTTCCATTGATAGGACCAAGGTAAATGATACTCATTAAGTTAATACTTCAAAAAGTTCAAGGGTGTGGATATGGAAGACCATGGCTTGTAATCAACACATTTCCTAATGTTTCATATGAACTGATTCTACTACCATGGATACTAAAACAAACCCAACCAGTAATTTATTAAATTGTGATTAAAAAAGATCACTTGTTTGTGATCTTAAAAACAAAATCTTTAAAGGGGACCATTTTTGGGGGGTTAAAAATGACCATTCTTCCTTTGCATCTATGCATAATGCTTTAATCATGGGCCCTTGTCTCATTCTCCTAGCATGTGGTATGATACATAACAAATGTTTTTTTAATGGATAACTTCAAGATTTTATTAAAAAGGAAAAAAAAAAAAAAAAAACAATACAAGGAGGTAGAATGTACAGAGAAATACAACATCAACAATAGAAAAAAACTAGCCATCAGGAATACAATCTCCAAAGAGTTTTCCATCATGACCCACATCCCATTTTGCAATCCAATCCGCGGCCTCATTCATGGATATATGGAAATATGCATAAGCAAGACCTCCAGATCTCTGACAAGAACTCTGCTCTCCCTAATGAATTGCAGCAAGTGACATGACCCCTCCCTTTTTCCATTTCCCCAGCACACCACCACTTCCAAATTCCCTTCTACAAGACATCCCTTAATTCCCCTCCGGTTATGCTCTTGCAATCCTTCAAGAAGACTGATCACTTCTGCTTTCGTGGAATCACATGTGCCTACCGACCCACTCGTCACAAATATAATCTTGGAGTCACTGTCACAAAGAATACAACCAAAGCCCTCCAGGCCCAGGTTCCCCATTGAAGACCCATCAAAATTCAATTTTAGTTTTCCCTTTGTGGGGAACATCAGCATTACACATCTTCATATGCTGATGTTCCCTATGAGGATAAGAGAGAAAGCAAGAGACCCAATCTCTCATAAGGTCACTAGAAGATATATCCTTGAATTCCGGAGATGTCATAACCCAAGAACCCACTTCGCACAAAATGGAGTCAATCACTTCCATCACTCCTCTCGTGTTTTTTCGCTTTTTTTGGATAAGTTCCTCTCGTTTTGTTCTCAAAGATCCTACCATTTCTCTCTTTCTAAATCCCCCAAAGAATTCCATGGAACAGCACCTCCAAAAACAACTTTGCTTTTACCCCTAAAGTGCTCCACCCCATTGAGATAGCAACTCCTTAGGGGACTCCGGCATCACGCAATCAATCTCAATCGCTGATGTAAAATGGTTCCAGACTTTCCTCAAAAGGCTACAATGAATAAAGATGTGATTTCCAGATTTCCCATCATCCCGACACAATAAACACATGTTTGGGAACATGGCAATATACATCCTTTGAAGAACATCCAAAGTATTGATTCAGTTCAATACTACTGTCCAAGTGAAAGCTTTGACACGAGGAATCAAAGTTACCCAAATCTTTTCATTAAACAAGAGGGGCTGGAAGAAGTCAAGTTTGCTTAGGATAGGATTACCAAAAAAAAAAAAAAAAAGATTTGGGAGAGAATTTCCCAAAAGAGGCAGGGTTCCACACTCTCACTCAGACTCAATGGGGAATAAGAAGACCTCCTTCAGATGCTCTACAAGGGTTGCCTACTAGATTCCTCCCATTCATACAAATCCCTAGAAAAAGGCAATTCCAAGAGGGCCAAGGAATTGGATAGGAAATCAGCCACCACAGCATCTTTTTAGGCGGCGATATGGAAAAGTAGTAAAAGATTAGCAAGAGTAAAATTACCCCACCATAAATCTTTCCAAAACCTAATATGGTGTCCACTCCCCACAATGAATTGAGTATGACAATAGAAAACAAGGACAATTTGAATTATATTTTTCCAAACTATAGAATGAGAATTTGGAAGGTTTAGATTACAATCCCATCCATTCTCGCCCATACCATATCTACTGTGAATAATGAATAGCCATAAGCTGCTTCTTTCCGTAGCAAAACTCCATAACCATTTCCCCATTAGGGCTCTATTCCTCTCCTTTAGATTTCCAAATCCAAAATACCCAAACTCCTTTGGTTTACAAACATCATCCCAATTAATGAGACGATCCTTCTTCCCCAAGCCACTTTTCCACAGAAAATCCCTTTGATACTTCTCCAACACCTCAACCACCATGCAAGGCATCTTAAACATAGACATATAATAAACTGGAATATTTTCCAAAGCTACCTTGATCAAACTAATCCTTCCACCTAGAGATATTTAATTCTTCTTCCACCAAGCAAGTTTCTTTGACACATTTTCAATCATTGGATCCCAGAATGATATGTATCTATGATTACCAGCCAACGGAAGGCCAAATATTTTAATGACCAAACACTCGAGCTACACCCAATAACATTAGCCAATCTCAACAAGCTATCATTGTCTAAATTGATACTAGCCATACAAGACTTTGAGACATTCACTTTGAGGCCTGAAATCACTTCAAAAAAAAAATTTAAGCAAATGTTCAAGTTTCTAATCCACTCCTGATCCACCTTAAGAAAGAAAATAGTATCATCCACAAATTATAGGTGAGAAATTTGTTGATTCTCATCACCCACACTGAAACCTTCAATCAATCTCCCACCTTCCGCCTTCCTAAGCAAAGCACTTAGCACATCTGCTACAAGAGAGAAGAGGTGGGAGATTCAAATAAAATATTAATAAAAAAGAAGTGGTCATTCTTAACAACCAAGCCTTATCCCAAATAATTAGGGCTAGCTATAAAAATCCTGTTCCACCATCGCACTTGATCTAGGGGCCATATCTGCTATTAAATTGCAAGCACCCATGTCTTTCCTCACTACTTCAACCCTATTAAAATTTGGCCTTCCTCTTGTCCTTTTCATGCCTCAACTTCCATCATCTCTGGTGCAGGACATCCTAGGGGCTGTTGGTCCCTGCTGATGTGGGCCCAAAAGAATGTTGTTGTAGTACTAAACAGTCTTAGACAGTGAAGAAGAGTTTAAGAACACCCAAAGAATCTCAGATCTTAAAGAAAATTTGGGAAAAGTTAAGAGGAGGGAATCAAGAATCAAACCAAGAAATTTCAAAAGGATTAGAGGAAGAAAAGAATGAAAATAGATGAGATGTGCTGATTTAAGGTTCCTGGAAATTCTTGGCAGATTGGTAAAGTACTAAAATTAGCAAAAAAGACCCTGCAGACGCATCAGAAAAGTCAGAAATTTTACGGGCTAATATAAGGGTATAATATGAGTCTGCAATTCTACATGCAAAATTTCATGTTAATCTGATGAAGGGAAGTATATAAAATTATTAAAAGAACAGCATGCAATAAGAAGTTCAGTAGAATAACTCATATAGGACTAGAGTTATTCAATAAGAAAACTAGCAAATCAGAGAGAAGATTAAAAGGAGTTTAGGCCTATAAATGGTCCATTAATATATGAAGAAATACCCCACAAAAACAACTCTGAAATATCTTTTTTTAAAGGGGGCGATTTGAGCAAAAGGTACCCTGGATTATCTTAGCCATATGATAGGTATTATCTTGGAATCCAACAACCTAGTTATCTAAGGAGGACAACACCAAGAGGCTCTTGTATGTTCCTCCACACAAGAGAGCTAGGTTTAAGATATGTCCAAAGTGTGGGTTTTTATTAAGTATTTAGGGGTTGAGGCACACTTGTAATAAGGCCTTTAGAGCCACAGATATTTAGGGATTTTATTGCATAAGAATATTTTTGTAATAAAGAATTGCTGCCAAGGGTAATTTAGTAATTTTCAGTGAGTCGACAAAACAAGGTGGGCCCTCTTGGAGTGCTGGTTGAAATCCACTAGAATGTCCTACTTTTTGTAGTTGTGTTTTTAGAAAGTCAAGGTTTTACTAGTTTTGGGTTTAGAATAGTCTTAGGTAGCAAGTAAGGTAGTAGTTTACGACTTTCTAATTTGGTATCTTGCTATTTTTTTGTGTTTGTGCGCCTATATATAGGGCTGCACGTTTTTGTATTGGATAGCTATGAGAACAAGTTGAAATTGGGTTTTCCCCTCTCTTCTATTGGTGGTAGCCATTAGAAACCCTAGGGTTGTATCCCTATTCTTCTTCCCCACCCATTCAGCTGTAGCTGCTGGGTTCTTCTTCTTTTATCTTCTTCTTACTTCTTCATTCATTCTTCTTTCTTATTTCTCCCTCTCTACATCATTCTTCATCTGCTACTGTCATAAGGTACCAATGGTCTGGACTAAAGCTGTCAAGATAGAAGACTAAAGTCCACTGACTATCCCGGGGTACTTTTCTCCTAAAATCGCACCCCTATAAAATAGGTAATCTTGGACTGTTTTTGTAGGGTTCTCTCCCATCTCTTGCTCATCTAATCCCTTAATTTCCTTTTAGATTCCCCTCTGTTCTGCTAAAGTGTCGATTAAAAAACACATTCTGTTTTAGGTTGTTTGAAGTGTTACTACAAAATGTTCTTTTTATATTTGTATATACTTTAACTCTTCAGAATAACTTGAAATTTTGCATGGATGTTCCTTCTAGGTCTATTTAACCACCTGCAAATTTTCATAAATTTCTGGAGCGTCTGCAGGGGTATTTTGGTGATTTTACCAATCTGCCCAGCTTTTCCAGAAAACCTAATCAGTCCTCTTTTCATCTATTTTTTTCCCTCTTTTCTTGTTTAATCCTTCCCACAATCCTATGGTTTGATTCTCTCTTTCTCCCACAATCTTCTTCTAAATTTCAAATTATTTGGGTGTCTCTAAACTTGGTTTTATGTAATTTATTTCTATCCTTGCTTTGGCACCAATATCTTGAGCCCACAATTGCAGGATCCTAAAACTCTAGACTGTCCTACATATATATTTTTGTGTCAGAGCTTGTCATCCTGCATCATTTTCCTTGTTGATGATCCCATTATTAAAAAATCCACCAAATACTTTCATGAAGTCCTCTTTGACAATATCCAAATCTTCTTGATAAAAGAGCATTGAAAGGCCATCGGGACCAAGAGCTTTATCTGTTTCCATTCTAAAGATAGCTTCCTTAACTTCATCTTCCAATAAAGGAGCCTCAAGAGACCCAGCCAATTCTCCTACAATCCTAGAACAAAATCGCAATGGTGGGACGGGTAAGATTCTCCTTCGCATAGAGAGTAGAGAATCAAATAGCTTCTTCCTTGATAATACCAATCTCCACTTCAGCACTTCCACACCTTTTCTTTCTAGTCACCACCTTGTAGAAGAATTTGGTATTCCCATCACCTTCTTTAAGCTATTTGCATTTAGCTTGCTGGCTTCAATGAACTTCTTCGCATCTTAACACCATCTCCATCTCAGGAATGAAAACTTTACGCCTATCAGCCAAAATCCATAGAAAAATCTCTATCTTTGTCCAACATTTTATCTAAAAGCTCAATCTCTTCCCAAATTTTATTTTTCTTCTCACTTAAACAACCGAAAGTTTCTTTGTTTCAAACAACCCAGATTTTATTAACACAAGCAAGCTTTTTCATAAAGCAAAATCCTTCCCAACCATGCACCTCACATTCATTCCACCACTTGCTTACACAATCCAAAAAAGACAGATGGAGGGTCCACATATTTTCAAATTGAAGTGGAATGGAACTATAATTGAACATTGATGTATTCAACATAAATGACCAATGTCATAAGCTAATTTTGGAAGGGCTTCTTGAATAAAATGCAAGAAAAAGTCCTCCCAACAATTAGAGACAAGAAATTTATCCATATGCAAGAAAAAGTCTTCCCAACAATTAGAGACAAGAAATCTATCCAGACAACAAAGAGTTGGATGATCTTGGCCATTTGTCTAGGTAAATTTAGCATTAGATAAGGCACTATCCTGAAGCAAACATTAATTTATGAAATCTTCAAAATCCCTCATGCTTCTTGTAATACGAGTATACGACCCAGCTTATTTTTTTCATGAACATATCTAATGATGTTAAAATCTCCACCAATCACCCAAGGTCCAGACTACCTCTTTCTAATACTGAAAAGCTCATCCCAAAATTCATGGCGAACATGAGGCAAGGATGGACCATACCCCATATATAATGATTTAGCGGTACAGTCTACTTGATGCAATAGCTCTGCACTACTTGGAGAAATCTTACCCTCTTTGGAAGCCTAAGCCTAAATTTTACCGAGGAATGAAGAAAGGGAGCAGGTGTCCATGGTAATTAGGTGTTTAAAGTCTTTTATTTTGAATTTCAACATGTAATAAGGCTTTTACAGCCATAGATTAGTAGGTTAATGAGTAGTAGTGTTTAGAGGGTATTTAGGATATTTTATGATATTTTTTATGCAAAAAAAGGGGGGTTAAGGGTATTGGTTGTGTGAGTCTGTTTAAGGGGGCAGTTTAGGCACTTTGGTTCAATTTTATTAAAAAGGGTTTAAAAACCCTACGGCTATATCGAATAGAACAAAATTTGAAATAAGAATTTGTGTTTTTATGAAAACCCATGAGTGGGCTATCTTCTTCCTCACGGTTTTCTCCAGGTAAGAAGAACTTCATCCTCTTCAATCTCTTTCATCCTCTTCTTCTTCCCATCTCTTCTCTTCTCATATTACCCATCCTCCTTCTTCATATTTTCCTCTATTCTTCTTTTTCTTCTCTTACTTTCCCTATTTTCCTTCATCAGAATTTTTTTGCAGCACATAACCTCCATTCACTCTTTTAATCACCCTTCATTAACCTGTTCATATTTGAACAAACCCTTCCACAAGAGTGTTACCCACCCTTGGGCAATCCAATAGGAGTAGTTTTCCATCACATAAACCCATCCCTATCAAATAGGAATCAAGTAAAAGAGTGGCAAGCGGCACACTTTGTTACAGGCTTATAGCAGGGGATTTGTGGATTTTCGTCATTCTTTGGAGCAAGCTTTGGGGAAGATTTATGTAGTTTTCAAGAGGTACTTGAACCTATATTAAGAAGTAAATACAGTATTTTGAAAGCTTGATTGCTACTAAAGTTGTGTTTGATTCTCTAAAGTTTCTACTAATTTCAGGCATGGTGTAATTGAGGGTTTTCTAGATTAAATAGCTTCTTTTTTTTTTTTTTTTTTTTTATAACAAGAACAGCAAGATATATTAATAGCATAAAGGCCGCTCAAAGGCAGCTACATCAGCAAACAGATAGGGGTTCAGCCATGCTGGGGGGTTCAAAGACCAATCAAAACATGGTGTGGAACACCCATCCCTCGTTGCTAAACAGTCAGCCACCAAGTTAGCACATCTCTTGATATGAATACAAGAGAAGGAAGTAAAGAGTTTTGTTAATACATAGCAATCATGAATAGGGCCACAGAGGGCCCAAGGGATAAGACTCAAACGGTCCTTAAGAAAAGTGATAATATCTAGTGAATCACCCTCCAACACCAGATCCCTAACACCCAACTTGTGGGCTGTTGATAAAGCTAGCCGAGCGGCATAGCACTCCGCAACAAGGGCTGAGTCACAAGACGCATGGACAAAAATCCCCTTCTAATCACGAACTACAACCCCCGCTCCATATGAGTGAGTGGAATGGAAAAAAGCACCATCGAGATTGGCTTTAAAAATGCCTTCCTCCGGCGGCTTCCAACTAAGTAGAGAGTTCCCATCAGCTGGGTACAAAATATTGTAACTTCTACCGCTAGAGTCCTTTAATAACCTGAAAGCAATCAAAGAAGCAATAAGCAAATTAAAGTGAACTTTTTCAAAACTAGCTTTGTTTCGCATCTTCCATATATTCCAAGCAAAGATGGCTATAGTTCTCAATATATCATTTCTTTCCCATTTTGAAAGAGTAGGCAGTTTACACCACATGGAGATCCAATCCTTAAAAGAGAGACTATTTTCCAAATTAGTTCTAAGGCTAAGGGGGGAGGCATACCAAACCGGGGCAACTACTTTACACTTTACAAGGCAACACATGGTGGTCTCTTTTGCCTCTTCACATAAAAGGAAGAGATCAGTAACAGAGACTTTCATTTTGATCAAATTTTCTTTTACAGGGCGAGCCTCTTTACTTGGCCGCCAGACAAAGTGTTTTACCTTGGGAGGAATATTAAGCCACCAAATAAGGTTCCAAGGAAACTGGTTTGAGGATGAGGTGGAGGAAGCACTTTGTGGATTTAAAGTGTTGGGATCAGGTCGGGGAGAAGATGAGGAGCCAGTTTGGGAAGTAGAGGTGTTGGAACCTGAATAGGGTGGATTGACAAACAAAAAATATGTTGATTTGACAGTGAAAATCCCCTTTTTATCAAGGCTCCATATCATGCGATCACTTAAAGGGGTTTGAGGAATAGGAATCCTTTTGATGAGAGATTCATCCATAAGAGAGATCAAATTGCTTATGGCAAAAAGATTCCATGATTTTGTCTCTTGGTCAATTATATGAAAAACTTTATGCACCTGGAAAGGTTCTTGAGAAATGGGATAGAGCCTAAAATTTTCTGCATTAGGGATCCAATGGTCCCTCTAAATATCAATGTCTCTCCCATCTCCCACATTCCAAAGCAAACCTTTAACCAAGAGGTCCCTTCCTCTGATAATACCTTTCCAAACCCATGAACTGTTGTTCCTACATTTGATAGAGAGAAAGGATCCCCTGGGAAAGTATAAAGCTTTAAGAAGTTTAGTGTTTGGGTTGTAGAGAATTCTCTAAGCTTGCTTAGGTAAGAGAACAAGATTAATATTATATAGATTGTGAAAACTGAGCCCCCTTTCCCTTTTACTTTTTTGGAGTTTGTCCCAAGCAATCCAATTCATCTTTTTATCATTCTCGCCATTAGTCCACCAAAACTAGCAGTTGATAAAATTAATAGAATTGCATATCATTTTGGATAAAAGAAAACAAGACATAACATATGTGGGAATAGCAACAACAACAGACTTCAAAAGGATTTCTTTATCTGTTTGAGAAAGAAGTTTACCTTTCCAACCTTGAACTTTTTGTCTCGTTCTATCCTCAATGTAGGACAACAGGGATATTTTGTCCCTTCCCACAGCAGAAGGAAGGCCAAGGTATAAACCAGGACTCTGAGCTTGTTTAATACCCAATCTATCCATGGTGATTCTTCTAAACTATCTAGGAGTATTCTGGCTAAAGATTACTTCAAATTTTTTTTTGTTTATAATTTGACCCGAAGCTTCACTAAACTGGGCAAGGCACTCTTTTATAAGATCAATTACATTGGGGTAGACCTTTGAAAAGATATAGCAATCGTCTACAAACAACAAATGTGAAATGGTCGGACAAGAATGATTGATTTTAATCCCCAAGATTTGCCCAAATTGTTCAAGACTAATTAGGGAAGCAGAAAGCCCCTCTGCACATAGGAAGAAGAGGAAAGGGGAAAGAGGGTCCCCTTGTTGAAGGCCTCCAGAAAGGAGAAACTCCTTTCCCGGGGCACTGTTGATAAGGGCTTTATAAAACACTGAACTCATACAATTCCTTATCCATCCTCTCTATTTATCATTGAAACCAACTTGATCCATCATATTACTGATTAGAGGTCATTCCACTCTATCATAAACCTTACTCATATCAAATTTAATGATTAAATGATGGTTTGTTGATTTATCATTTTTAAAGAAATAGAGGACTTCATGAGCGATTAAGATGTTATCCGAGATTTGGTGTCCTTTAACAAAAGCACTTTGATGTGGGGAAATGATTTCTGGAAACACCTCTTTCAATCTATTTGCTAATGTTTTTGAAATATTCTTGTAAAAGGCATTACAGAGGTTGATCGATCTAAAGTCAGAGATATACTCAAGGATCTTAACCTCAAGAATGAGGGCAATAAATGTTTGGTTAATGGATGATAGAGAAGTATTCTAATCAAAGAAATATTTAACAACAGTAGTGACATCCTCCCCAACAATATCCCAATATTCTCGGAAGAAGCCGGCTTGAAAGCCATCAAACCCAGGGGCCTTAAGCTTACCTATCTGAAACAAAATCTTCTTAATTTCCTCATCACAAAATTCCCTATCAAGAAAGGATTTGGACTCTTCTAAAAGGAGAAGGTAAGAGTTCTTAGTGATCTTGTGGATCTGATCAAGAGTAGGATTTTTTGAGTTGAACAAATTAGTAATCCTGACTAACTTTATGAATCGCTTTATGACCCTAGATCCATTCTCCCTTATCATTTATAATAGTATTGATTCTGTTGCGAGCCCTCTTAACAATGGTAGAGGTGAAAAAATTTTGAGTTTCTATCTTCCCATTTCAACCAGTTCACCTTAAATATCTAGGCTCATCTTAATTCACTCTTTTTAAGCCAATCATCCAGATTAGTCTCCTCATTACTAATCTCCTTTAAAGTTTCTTCATCAGGTTCTTGTGTGTGTAGAATCTTCAGCTTTTCCCTAGCTTCCTCAATATTCTGATCTATGTTAAAGACCAATTGGTTCCATCTCCGTAGAGCAGCTGGAAGAGCATCCAATTTGTTGGTAACCCTATTAATACCGAGAAGGAGATCCTAACCCAACCGGATATAATTGATATGATCTTTACAATTGGGATGACTTGTCCAAGCCCATTCAAATCTAAACAACCTAGGATGGAACTCAGAGGAGGGGGAGGTGTCAAGAATAATGCAGTTGTGGTCAGATCCCTGTATAATCATATTTTCAATAACCGCTTTAGGATATAGGGAATTCCAAGCCTCATTACTGACAGTACGATCAAGTCTCTCTTTGATATTCCTTTGACCCCTTTGTTTATTCATCCAGGTAAAGTGAGGGCCAAAGTGCCCCATATCAATCATATTGCCATCATCTAGAATCATATGGGCTTTTTTGATGCAGCTATTAAGAATTCTATTTCCCCCTCTCTTGTCCCTTCTATCCCATATACAATTCCAATCATCCATACACATCAAGGGCCCAGAAGTCATCTTAATTTTGTTGATAATCAGATCATAGAAGACATTCCTAAGCTCTTTTGTGGGTTCGCCATAGACAAAAAGAGCTCTCCAAATAGTATTCAAATCTTTGTCTTTAATTCTAACACTAATGTAATGGGGGTTCAAATCTGTAACTTTCAACTCAATATCTTTTCTCCACAAGAAAGCCAAACCCCCTAAAATTCCAACCAAGTCCACCGCTTTGAAATTCCAATCTTTAAGGATGCTTGATTTTTTGCAAAAATCATTTCCTTGACACCTAGTTTCAGATATAAAAACAATCTGCGGGTTTTTGGACTTGATCATCGTCCATAACGCTCTAACTGTCAGGGATTTCCCGATTCCCTGGCAGTTCCAAGCTAATATCTTCATAGATAACCAAGGTGTTGTTCGGGGACAGACACCGGAACACCGAAACCCATGTAGATAGATTGGGGAGGAGAGAGATAAAATTTTGGTCAAGACCCAAGACAGGATTCATACTTTGCTTATTAACCCTATAGTTAGGGTGAAGACAAACAATGCAAAATGGAAAGATAATATTTTTTGAGGACATAATCCCAACACGAGTATATTCATTTTTGCAGTAGGATATAGCAGTAAGCTTGCTTAAGCAATAAAGAGAATCTAAGATAGTAGACACTGTTTTTAGGTGAAGGCTGACTGACCAAATTTGTTCCCTTTGACTTTTTGCAGCATCTTTGTGGAGACTAGGGATGTAGTTTACAGGTGTGGTGGGATTTGAAATTTGTGTCCTCTTTAGATTTTTGGAATATATTTCAAAAATTTGGCAGTTAGACTTTAACCCTGAGTGAATTGAGAAGGGCCGTCTTATTTCAGAGAACTCTTCATAAAAATAGGAATTATTATTATAAACCCATTCACCTTCCCACATATGATTCATTGAATGGTCTAGAGGCTGACCATGGAACTTACTTTGGGAAAGTAAAGAGATCCCTACTCGCCGTATCAAGTACTCATTCACCAATTGTCTAGCCCTTCTTATTTCAGTGGGATGGCTAATTGGGCCTATAATCCTTAATTCCATTTGTAAAAAACCCTTGAGTACGGCAACTAGTCCCGGTTTCACTCCATGATTACTCCTGTTATACATGAGTGTTTCAACAAAAAACCAATTGCCTTTTCTACTACTCTTTTTGAAATAATAGTAGAGAACGGAGGGGTAGAATGGATTTTGTACCTTGCATAATTGGACATTTAAACTAAAAGGAGTTAAGAGATCAAGTACCTTGCTCCTCTGGTCCACCGGACATAGGGGAGCTTTTTTGAAGTCTGAGAAGGGTCTTCACTTGCTCTGCTCCTCTTTCTGGAGATTTCTCCATCGAGCTCCTTATTAATAGGCACTTCTACAAACTCCTTCAGGTTTGTAAGTTCATTGCATTCTCCACGAGCTTTCTTCTTGACTAGGCCAGCTTCACTGAGATCTTCTAGAGCCTGGGATGTTCTCTTCGTCTCCTTACCCTTGAACTAACCCTTATCGTGATCATTTGTTAAAGAACCCGAGCTCGAGCGGACCGATGAGACCACCTGTATCAATCCAAGTTGGTTTTGGTCCACACAGGTTAACCCACTTATCTCCCCCTTGGCTCGGGTTAGCATAAGACTTGGGCTCCTCGGTCCCTCTTTGGTAGCCAGCTCTTCTCCAAGGCTTCCCACCCACTTTATCATCATTGACTCCTGACTTAAAAGGATAGTTGCTACCACCGTGTCATTTGATGGAATAAAGTTTGCATCTTTGAGACACAAAATGGGCTTTCTATCTGATAGTGGGGGCATGGTATGTTGAACTGAACTGACGGTAGTCTTCTTGGTTGCTTGCAAATGAAACTTTGGCAGTGAGGTATCCGAGATCTTGACCTCGGTATTGCAAATTAAGCTGGATGGGGAGTTAAAAAATCCGATAGACGTTATCCATCTGACCCTTGATCAAAGGTATAAGATTGGGATCAGCCTGGATGATAAGATCTTTGCTTTTGAAATGTGATGTGAGTGACCGACTGTTTTCCTGCAGATCCTTCTTGGATGTCGATAAAGCCTGTACCTCTTTCCTCTTATATGATGAAATTGCTTGGCTCATGACGCGTTTCCGACTGACAATTTTCTCCCTTCTCAAGTTGATTTTTAGTACCATTTGAACTCTCCTTATGGCCCATGTTGACCACTGTAGAAAGGATTGTACCATGAGTTTTAGCCGTTGGAGAATATAGCCTTTGTCCGTTGAGTCAAACTCGCTCACAAGATCTCGGACATGGTGCAAGATGAGTTGACTCAGTTGAACAGAACCACCATCACCCCTGGCGCCCCTCCCTTTAGAGGAAGAACTACCACTATTAGGGTCCTGAAAATCTGGTGAGGAGCCGAATATCTAATGCTTTGTTCCTTTGTCTTCTGTCTTGGCGAGTCGATATGGAGACCATTTTCGAGGTCGTTGATCTGTTGAATCATCTCCACCTGACAGCCACTGCACTTATCCTAAAATTTCTTCTCAAACTCCACATCTTCATGATCCAACTTACCACAGTAATAACAATAATTTCCAAGACATTCGTATTTGACAGAAATCTTGTAGACCAACCCATCTTCACACTTGAGGCGAAAGATCTTTATCAGAGATTTGGATATATCGATACTGATCCAAACACAAAGAAAACCTCTTTGTGAGTGGTCGACCGTCTTAAAAGTTCCTGACCTCTTTGCAAGAGTCTTGCCAACAGCATTTGCAAAGTGGTCCCATGGCATGTTGTGGAATTGGACCTAGAACTCTACCTCAATAAAATCCACCACTTCCGGATTTGTTCCTGGCGTCCAAGTGGCTAGAGCGATAGTGTTCTTGTTGAAATTCCATGGACCATCAGTCCAAAGTTTACAGAAGTCCATCACACAATGAAAAATCACTTTATAACTTCCATTTTTCCTTGGAAAATGTCCACTGGTTTTGACCATGTCCATGCTTTGGAGAGCACTTTGACGAAGATTTCTTGGTTATGAACTTTACCCATGAGGGGTTTAGCAAGAACCAATAGAAACCAATTTCTAGAAATGTCATCTCTACAATGTCTCAACATTATGACCTCCTGAGTGACCTTGCAAGAACCTCTAAGCTGGTAGATGAGATCTTGTTCATCTTCCTCATCAACTTTTTGGATTTTCGTCACCTCTACCTCTTCAGCCGTCACCTCTACCTCTTCAACCGGTACCATAGTTCCGTTCATAGTTGAAAGGGTTTCGAGAGGACAACAAAGAAGAGAAAACCAATAGCAAAACCGAAATCTCACCCAAAATAAATTAGGTAAAGAAGACTAAACACAAACCTAAGATGGATAATCAATGCTGGTAGGTAGGATCACCCAAACGATGGCATCTCATTGATCACAAAGAGAGTACAAGGAAGGCATCACTCCCAAGGAGGAGAGCCATATGATTAATTCTCAGAGTTCCCATGGCTTCTAGATTAAATAGCTAGACCTCAGAAATTCACAAAATTTTTATGAGAGCACCCTAAAACCATTCGTAGAATAACCCCGGAATTTGGAAATTTTCTGACGCATGTCAGGGGTATTTTGGAAATTTTCCAACTTTCTGGTAAATTTACATATTTGCCCCTAACCCTAAGAATTTCAGATTTATTTATTGGGCTGTTATTCATTTATTTGAAGTTGTCCACATTGTTCCGCATCATTTGGTATCAGAGCTTAGGAAACCAACTTGTTTCAGCCTAGTTGGGATCCTAAGAGTACATGGCTAACCAGAGGGACATGAACCTTACCTCTCTTAATGTTGTGGTTGATGAGCAAGCACTTGAATTTGCGAGGTTGAGAAGAGAGCTCGACAACCTGAACAAGAAGGTCAATGACAAGTACGATGACATAAAGGTCCAACTGAATACCATATTAATCAACCCCAAGGTTTTAGAAAGGGAAAAGAGATTATTCAAGAAACTCCTCAACAAGAAACCAACAAGAACCTCATCTAGTGTAACAGGTGGAGATTATGGCAGCCATGTGCAATTTGAGATAGTCCATCACCGGTTGGAACATAGTCCTGAACGGGATAAGTCTAGGAGAGACTTTGCTGAGGACCTAGATTACTCCCATGGCGCTGTCCAACAGATCATTGGATATAAAGTGATATTGGAGGTGCTAGATTTTTATGGTGGTGATCATACAGATGTGTTTTTGGATTGGTTACACAGCGTGGAGTCTTTCTTTGATTTCCATAGCATTCCGGATGGTAGAAGACTGAAATTTGTTGAAGCAAAGCTAAAGGGGACAGCTAGGAGTGATGAGATAAGTACAAGGAGGATCACAAGCCTTTGGATACTTTCAGACATTGGATGATCTAAGGGCAACTATGAGGCACAAGTTTGAGATTCTAGGAGCCAAGCAGAGAGTCCATCTTCAATTTACTCAAATTCAACAGGGTTGCTCTACAATAGAGGAATATATTAGCCATTTCCATCATTTAGTTGCACGTTCGAGGAGCTGTTGGGATGATGATATCATGATTTCCCTTTATAGGTGTGGTTTACGTCCTCAGATTGCAGCGAACCTATATTCCACTCGCCTTAATACTCTTGTTGATGCCATTCATATTGCTTACGCTATGAAGGATCACTTAAAAGGAACCCAACTGAGACAGTCTTTCCCTAATAGTTTTTCTTACATGCAATCTCAAGCTTCAGGAGCAGCATTAAGCCGTACAGTTCCTAGATTCCAGCCTAATGGGGCACCAGCAATTCTAGGCCAGACCAATAGGCCTATACCACCTTACAGAGCTCGCAAACCAGGGGGTTCTCCTCAGAGAAACAATGCAGGATGTTTCCAGTGTGGTAGCACTAGCCACAGGCAGGCAAAGTGTCCTTAGCGAGTTGTCGAGATCATGGACAAACAACCTACATCTGAGGATGACGAGGATGTAGAGGTGTATATTCTAACCGAGGAGATGTTTTTAGAGATAGAGGCAGATCTTGAGCAACAGCATTCAAACCAGCAAGAGAGGCTAGTGTGTGTATTGCACCCAGTCCTGACCACCAGGGAGGTCAAGGAAACTGAGGATTAGTGGCGTAGCAATCTTTTCTAGAACAAAATTAAGTGCAACAAATAGTTATGTTCTCTTGTGATTGATGATGGTAGTTGTACTTATGTTGTGTCTGAGGAGACTTACAAAAAACTTAGACTAAAAGTTGAGCCACATCTCTCACCTTCTAAAGTAGCATGGGTCAACAACACGAACTTGTTAGTTCAGGAGAGATGCCTTGTTACTTTTTCTTTGGGGAGATTCACTAATCAAGTGATGTGTGATGTGTTACCTCTAAAAGTATGTCACATCTTACTTGGACGTCCATGGCTTTATGATAAAATGGTGCAACACTGTGGTTTCAATAACACATATTCCTTCCAACATGACAGAAAGAAGATCACTATGATTACTTGTCAAGATGCACTAGGGGTGAAGCTCAAGAAGACTGCATGTTCTTTTCTTCTCCATCGGATTTCAGAAGGCGATGGCATTTTAGGACCTCCACCCAAACTCAATAGAG
>JAOXJP010282712.1:0-19373 GCA_025762735.1 Platanus orientalis | reverse complement strand
CGGATAATTAATAGCCATAAATTAAACACACACACACACACACACACACACACACACACACATATATACGAGTGTTCACAGCCAAATTAAATTATTCTTTATTTTGTTCATGTGTTTATGGTGAACCAAATGCTTCATGTAGAAGTGATGTATAGGAAAAATGACTGGTTGTTATGCAGGGATTACGGGGTCCTGTAGTTAGTGTTGAGGATTGGAATTGGATAACAGTAACAAAAAAGGTAGGCAAACTCCGGCTAGAAGAGAAATAGAGTTGGGCTTACATCTTTTGAATGAAGCTCAACTTTGTGATATAAGATTTAAAAGGTCCTCCTTTTATATGTATATGTATATATGTATATGTATATGTACATATATATACATATACATCTATATATACATGTATACATGTATATACATATACATGTATATGTATATGTATATGTATATGTATATGTATGTGTGTGTGTGTATATATGTATATATATATATACAACAACAACAAACAACCTTATCCCAACTATTTGGGGTCAGCTACACATATAATATAAGGATATAAAAATAAATATATAACTAAATAAGATGGATGAAAATTTCTTTATGAAAACTTAAGAAAGTTATTAAAATGATCTTGTCATACGTAAAGTCATGTTTTTCTAGGATGATGATCTTCAAGACATTAGAATATAGTACTTGGAAAACCATCAAAGTGATATTATTATATTTATAAAGTCTCATACTCTCCTCATACCAAATCTTGAAGTCTTGATAGAAAATTGAAATATATTTTGTGAGAGTAGGGACTTATTATTTTATAGGCAAATTTATGGTCATGCCAAAAGTCATCCCATCAATAACCACATGAAAAGTTTCTCCATCAATGGTGTAGAGAATATCAAAAGTCATCATCAATGACCATATAAAAGATCTTTCATCAATGGTGTATAAAACAACAAATGTCTCTATTAATGACCACACAGAAGGTATCTCTTCAATGGTGTAGAAAACACAAAAAATCTACATCAATAACTACATGACCACACGAAATGTCTCTATCAATGGTGTAGAAAACACAAGAAATCTACATCAATAATTACATGAAAGGTCTTTCATCATTGTTTTAGACAATATATACCAAAAGTCTCCATCAATGATAACATGAAAAGTTTCTCATCAATGGTGTAGAGAACACCAAAAGTCACCATCATAGATCACATGAAAGGTCTCTTATCAATGGTCTCTCCATCAATGTAGAGAATACCAAAAATCACCATCAATGACCATATGAATGGTCTTTCATCAATGGTGTAGAGAACACCAAAAGTCTCCATCAGTGATTTTCATCAATAAAATTTAGAACACCAAAGGTATCATTGTCAATAATCTAGATAACATGTTAAGCCTCTATACATTATGCTATGATATTTATAACTCATGATCACAATTTAATGTGTATTTCTTATTGCTCAACAATCCTTTAAACTTAGTATATTATATATTATGATAAAATTTTCATAATTTCTTACAATTATCTTCCTTGTCCTCTCATATTCACTCACCCATTTTCTTGCCATCTCTTTATCTCTCTATGGACTAATCCACCAATACATGGAGCAAGATGTTTTCGACAAGTTGTGATTCAACAAGATCAGCCTCGAATAAGATTATGATCAAATTTTTACAGTTAGCAAATGCCTTTAACTTGTATGAACATGAGAAGGATATGAAAAAAATCGTTCATCATGAGAGAAGAAGCGGGTAAAGGGGAATAAGAGAGACCTTTAAAGTGTAAGCGTTTAAGGGTCAATTTCTTATTTATCTAGTTTTATAAATTGTCAAGTTGACTCCCTATCTAAGATGAGTTGAGTTGACTCCAAAGCCTAGCGAGTTGAGTTATGATGTTCACTCTAGAGTATACTTAAGTAATCTAAATCGCACTACTAACTTGATTGAATCCTTTTGACTCAAGCCAATTCATATGACTCAGCTAAGTCTAAGAAACTTAAACCTTAAAAACAAAGGCCATGATTAAAGTTATGACACAATAAGAAATAAGCCTTAATGTCCCTTGAACTTGAGTTTCTTTCAAAAAGTTTCCAATGAGTGAGCTCTCAAATATATTCAAAACCCTATAAAGAGATAAATAACAAAAAACTACAATGAACGAAGAGTAAGGTGGTAAAAAAGATTAAAGACGTACTACTTTTTTAAGAATAAAAAAAAATACACATATTCAGTATAGATTTAATTGATTCATATAATAGTTGAGATATAATGAAGATTTGAGGGAAGAACGCTAAAACTGCCAAAAACCAAGTTTTTTTTTTGTTTCCTCTTTTTTTTTTTTTGTTTTGTAACAAGAACGAACAATCAATATTATTTTTTAATATTTTTACCGTATGTAAGCCTTAAATCCATAGAACTAAATAGGTTGGAGAATGAGTTTTATTATGTACTTATATTTGTTTGTATCAAAATGTTGTACTTTGATTTACAATAGATAATAAGCAATTGTAGTAGTTTGCCTTGAAATTTGGACTATAGATTAATCTATTTATTTGCAATATAATTAATATATTAATACCATGACATTAGTTTAAATTAATATAATGACACTAATAGATTGGTATTTTTTTTATTTCCAAGTTAGTTTTGTATAAAATACTCATATTTACCATAAAATTGAATTACACTTAATCCTTTATATTATATGTGTTTTTTAATATTTTTAATATATCATTGTATCTTAAATAAAAATAAAAGTGGTATGACTCCCTGAGTTGACTCCAATGACTTCTAAGTTAAGTAAACTCTTGATATTTCCAAATCAAGTAAAAAAATAGCAAATTGTGTATTTTTTTTTCACCGAGTCTTATATATTACTTCTCTTTTATCATTTCATATATTTTTTATTTCTATTTTTTTATTGTAAATTTAAATATTAAACATAGTTAATGAACTTGGACTGAAATGGACAATGACTGGTGAATTGTCACAAATCCTTCAAAATAGTTTTGCTTGTGTGTTGACCCAATAAAATTCACAAAACCAAAAGAAAAATTAAAAATAAAATAAAATGCATATGATATGCCACCCATTCTTTTGCCTTATAATGGTTTCAGTGATTAGTTTGGGTTTAATCATAGGTAAAAAAAAAAAAAATTTTGTAATAACTTTAGATGTAAATATTGCAATGCTCTTTTTGATGAAACAAATTGAGTTATGTCTTATTAACATGCATCTCTACATTAAAAAAAAAAAATGATTGTAAGTTAATTTTTATTGTGATAATGTGATAGTTATTAGTGCAAACCTTACCATAAAAATTAAAAGGAAAATGATTTTGAGCTAAATATTTATTTTTAAACAATAGATTGTAATACAATAGCAAAAATTAGCTCGTGGGTTGTTTAAGTTTAGGAAAGCCTAAACTCAATCCTAATTTAGTGCATGGGTTAGCTAAAAGCACCTTTTGTTTTTTAATTGGATTGAGTTTGGGTGAAAACTGACTATAAGTTAAGCTTTTATGCCTTGGCCCTATTTTAGGTTGACCTAACCCGATATATGATCTAAGCTTGATTTCAGGTTAACCTAAGCTTATAGAATGCGGCTTTATGCCATGTTTTCGCACAAATAAAACAATCATAATTAAAACAATTTTTATTTATTTTATTTTTCCTATAGTTGTTATCTTTCTTATGGAAAGGTTTCTTTAATTTTATAAATTTTATATTTTCAAGAATTTCTCCATATTTTTTCTTATCAGATTGACTTTTGAAATTAATTCATTACCCTTTTTCTAATGTAGTTTGATCTCTATTTGTTTGTTCTATTTTTATATTATTTATGATTTCCTCAAGGTTTGTTTGATATTGTTTTTTGTATTTTAACTTCTCAATGAGTGATGCAACAACAAACGGTTAAGGCAATATCATATTTTTAGTGATTAAGTCATTAACCAACAATTGAAAATCATATAACTGAGAATTTGTTGGTTTATTTTTTACCATCTTTATTTCCAATAATTTTCTAATAATATATTTTCTTGTTCCTATTTTTTCTATTATATATTTTTTCAGTAAACTATTTTAAATTTAACCGCAATTTTTAGTTTACTGTAAACATCATATAAAGTATCAATCATGGCACTTAAAATTTCATGTCTACAAATTTTGTTTACCTTTTGCCATATTTGACTAAAATATGACCTTGCGGTTGTTCCTGCTTTTCTTCAGGTTTTGCATTTATTTAAACAAATGTATTTAACAAATGCAATACATGTCATTTCAAATATAAAGAGAACTCTCACTTCTCATCATTTGAATTGAGAACCATTTAATGGTTTCAACTTACTTTCATTAAGAATATGTAAGTCTATGACTAAAAAAAATGTTTAACAACTGTTGTTTACCGTTAAGATTGTTTTTCAACAATGATTTCAAATTATGAATTGATACAAAAACTAATCAATGATATAAAAAATAATATAAAAAAAGTTATGAATGATTCTTCGAATTTATAAATTAATCAAATGAAAGAACTAGAATCATTTGCAAATAAAGGACAAAAAATGTTATAAATTAAATAATAGTAAAAGAAGAAAGAGTTAGAATGCTTTTATTGATTTGTGTCAAAAGTCACTGTCCATAATGGTATTCACCTCCCTTTATTTTGATGTGCAAAGGAATCTCTGACAACTGTCCTAGGATCTAATGACATGATCTTTTTGGATCCGTTCAGTATAAGAAGATCCACAACAAATGGGAATGAGTATGGTTCAAACTCAAAGAAATAAAAGACTCAAATCTTAGTGAAATTAATAAGTGTTTTCTCTTAGAAACTCAAAATATTTATAGAGAAAATAAAAAGAGAAAAAAGTTTTTTGTTAGATAATTTTTGTATAATTTGTTGTCTTTCTATTTTATATGAAATCCTTCTCATATAAATACAATATTAATAGAAAACAAACAATTAAAGTAAATCATCATGGTAATTGATAAAATTCTAAATTGAAATTGGAATTCTAAACACATCTAGAATTACCGTTATGCCGAATATGAAATAACAATGTTAGCATATTTTGCCGAACTCATAAATTTAAGTATGTAATATATCCGAATCTATAGAGACCTACAAACATAAAACAAAAGAAATGTTAGGAAAAACTTATCTCTTGGTGCCGCTTGCGGTAATCTGTTACCCTTAAAGTGGATTCGTTGGGCTCTCTCTACGCAATGGCCTAATTCGACGTCCACTTCTAAGGGATACACCAACAACCCTTATTCGCTCTGCACATCAATGAGGTCCTATAAATGAATGACGTAGACAGTTCCTTAGTGTGTAAACTAAAAACCTCCAGAAAAATTAAGAAAAAATAAAATGAGGCTCTCTCTCTCTCTTTATGAGAATACTCTGTATAAGAATACTTCTTCTTTCACATGTAAAAGAAGTATTTGTTCAACCTCTCTCATTCTTCCCTAAAGGAGAAGATATAAGATTAATGTTTGGTCATTGAGTTTCCATATTTGGTTTCCCAGAAAAAGGCAAATCAATAGAACTCATAACACTCTTGGTTACCTTAACATATGGCTAATATCATTCTTTAATTTAATATATTAAATACATTTATTAAATTTAATATCTACATGGTTAAGTCTATAAGTTACAAATAGAAATTCAATTTTGAATCTCTTTAATATTTGTTACCAAATATATATAATCTCCCATAAGATTTAAAATTGAATAAAATAAAATAAAATAAAATGTAAAACCACTTTAAAGTATATAAAAACTCAAGTAAAATATGTCAAACATGTAAATCACATAAATTATGTAAAACACACACAAATCATCAAAAATCATTTACGCATCACTGAATCAGAGCAAGAGATTCATAGGCATCAATGTTTGAAGACTATGAATCGATCATTGGAAAAACACCCCATGATCCATGAAAGCTTGGTGGACCTTGGGTATATGAATCAGACTCCACTATTATGAATCAACTGAAAATGTCATTTACATCTCTTACCCACAATCTTCATCGTTTTATCAGGTTGGTATTATTTCGGCCATGTGCCATACCTGGATGCTCATGAGCGCTTTAGAGAACCAACCCAAGTTCTCATAGAAAGTGGCCACAACCCCACACTCAAGTGGGTCCATCAAGTGTGTACTATAATTTAATACACCACCCATATAGTACTATAGATCCATTAAGAGTATAAAATACTCATCCTTATATATTGTAGTAAGTGTTGTCTACATCAAAAGGAAGGGCACAATGATAGTGACGTGAATCATTTATCCATATGAACCTACTTCATGGGATCGCCAATCACATAGGTTGGGTTACCATCACCATCGATTCATAATCTAGGTTTCAACCCATCTCCCTTAATGTCCATCCACTAATCCTTTAGTAAATGGATAGTTAGAAGACCTCTTGTACATTTCTCTGACTCTATGTAGGGATATAACCCTATTTGACATAAGCTGTCCCATATTGCTTAGACATTTGCAACTTGGTCCTCATAGTGTAAAAATACTATTACTATATAGGTTGTCCAATATGTATAACTCCTAGAAAATTTTTAATCTATTTAGCTTCCATTAAGCCGTTTGGCTCCACAACTTGTCTTTTCTAAGGCAATGGACTATGCCTCCGTGGTTGACATATGTCGCTTTCCACATTTACTTTGTTGATTTTCGGAAATCTCTCCACCCGTTAAAATGACACACGAGTACTTGTGGAGCTCATCAGTATTACAGTACTCTCTAATACTATTGGTATACCAATATAATAATCAAGTTAGATAGTACTTTTTAAGTACTTCAGGACTTACATTATTGTAGTCCAATATATTTTTAATTTATTTAGTAAAAAACTCTCTCAATTATAACTTTGACCTTGTAAGAGTTATTATTCTTATACATATTAGCTGCTTGACTAAATTTATTTTTCAAACAACCATGTTTGAACATATTTCAATTTTATTATTAATAGGTAGCAGTTTTAGTTAATACTTAACCATTTAAGAACCGTGTTCCACTATTTTTGCTTAGAAGCCCCTTGTTACTTTAAAGCTTTCTCTAAAGCATTGATTCACACTTCACTTATATATATATATATATATGATTATATTTGTGGCCTCAACCTTAACTTGCCAATGCCTCAGTACTCTAGCAGTTAAGGCATATGTCTTCTATCGGGAAGACCCAAGCTTGATTCCCTGGAAAGGGGGTGGGGTGAGTAGTGCGCAGTGGAAGTTGCTTGCTCGGGTTGGCTTGTGGGGAGGGGGTTGGGTGAGATGAGCAAATACTAATGTAGATCTTCGAGTACCTCCAAAAAAAAACCTAGGTTATACCAACAAGACCTTAGGGTTTTTCAAATCTCAAACCCTAGTCCAACCTACAAGCTAGGGGTGGCAATTCATGTTGGTGGGTCAGGTTCATGTTGTGTCAAGATAAGGGTATACGACTATATGACTCAACCTAACCCAACCCATTTATTAATGGTGTCAAAGTTGGTTGACTTGCTTTGACCCGAAACACGTTTACAGTCAACCCTAACCCGGTTATTTCATATTGGGTTAGTGACGGGTTCGCAGATTATGTGGTAATTCATGTTGACAGGTCATATTCGTGTCATGTCAAGTTAAGGGTATACAACTATATGGCTCAACCCTAACCTGACCCATTTATTAATCGTGTCAAAGGGGGTTAACCCGCTTTGAGTTGAAACATGTTACAATCAACCCTAACTTGGTTATTTTGTGTTGGGTTCACGGGTCATGTCAAACATTGCCACCTCTACTGCAAGTAGAAAAACCCATCCAATCTGACAAAAATCATGTTGAGCCAATGTGGGTTCGCCCAATTCAATTTGCATTTCTAAAAGTCATGTGGGTTAGGGTTTTGGCTAACTTTTTTTTTTGTTTTTTTTTTGGAGGGGTGTGTCATTTCAACAATAGATCCCAGCTAACTGATCTTGTTTTTTTTCTAAAGTTCAGTGTCCATGATGGCTGGTTTTAAATTTGGATCAAGTTCAGATTAGGTATTACCTCACCATGACTCAAATCAGACCTTAGCACTATTTAACTTGTTGCCTACCATCATAGCTAATAAATCCTGCGCCTGAAATCGAATTCTCTCATTTCACCCTTTAATCATCTCTATTGTGGGAAGACCCCTGAAAGAGAGCCATGTGAAGTAGAGGAATAGAAAGGTTTTTGCCAAAGAATAGCGGTAAGCCAATCCTAACTTGCAACGAGGTCACAATGTCAATTTTTAACATTTTAAATCCATAGGCTGGCGCCAATTTCAATTTTGAATTTGAAATGGCATGTGCCTTAAGAATTGAACATCTCATAGTCAACATTTCCCTTGCCATAAAAAATAAAAACGAGTAGGCATTGTTAATATGTAGAAAATTACAAGGCAACCGGTTGGCCCAGGTTAGGAATTCCTACATGACAAATGGCATTACTTAATCATCTAACATAAAAATTGTTATATTATTATCTTATATTAATATATGTATAGTGCCTAAACAACTACAACTACAAATGCAAGTATAATTAACTTGTTTCTTAAGGTTCAAGGTCAACTCAATGGGCCAACAGGTTTAGAGACCTAACCTTACATCTAGCTTAAACCTTCGTTGGCCCTCAATATTTGGGTCCAAGCCTATCCCAAGACTTAGCACGCTAACTCAGATGTGTGCAACTGAAAGTAGGGCTGTCAATGAGCCTCAGTTTAAAGCTCACAGAGCTTAGCCTGAGCCTCTGAGTTAAACTTGTTTCCTAAACAAACCTGAGCACACAAAGAAGGCCATTAGACCACTAGTGGACCATTGGGCCTGTTTTAACAAACTATAGTTTGCACTAATAATCCATTACACTATTGGGCTAATTTCAAAATTCATTCTTGGGCTTTGATGAGCTGAGCTAAGCCTAAATACCTCGGGCTCATCATGAACCTGAGTTAAGCCTAAACTTTATCTTCACATGACGAGCCTAAGCTGAGTTGGGAAAAGCCGGGATCAGCTTGGCCCATTGACACCCCTAACCGAAAGCCCTGGGTGATTTAAATATCTCAGATGTGAGCCAATCTCCCTTTTTTTTTTTTCATCTAATAGTTACTTGTAAAAAGAACACTTTAGGGTACTTACATCCAAACACAGCTTAAAAGCGGTGGAATCCCAAATCCTCTAGATTTGTGTGACTTATATGGAAGAGAGGCATTGAGGGACGAGGGGGTCTTGTTACCAAATTCCCACCAAGACGGTTCCACTTTTTCTTCTCTAATCGATTTTAAAGGTCGTCCATTGTTTTGGATTTTGGTGAAGTTTGGGGGTCAAAAAGCGTCAAAAGGTGTGAGAAAGAGATTACGTGAGAAAAGAAATCCTTTTATCGGGGGGAAAAAGTGATAGATAATCGCGCTCGTGGTGTCCTTGTCACTTTTCCCCCTTTACGACTTGGATATTTTCAAGTTTCCCCAAAAAAAAAAAAAAAAAAACCACCAACCGCCCATGCAGGGCACCGGAAAAGAATTTTTTTTTTTCTCTCTCTCTCTCTCTCTCTCTCTCTCTAGACTAGACGCTATGTTACTCTAACGGTTAACACGTGGCAAACAAGTAATGTATAAATCAACATTGAATGAGTAACAATGCGGCTTGGATTTTATAGGCCGACACTATCCACGCTGATCTCCGCTAAGGATCAAACGGAAGAAAACATCAGCGCCAAAAGTGATTTTCACTTTTTGAGAGCATGAACAAATCACTTCTGACACTGATGTGGCTGCCCCTTGACCTTGGCGGAGGTTTGCATCGGTGTAAAAAATCCTTGATGCTTACAATGAGTTTAGCAAATGTCAAGCCCAAGATTTGGTGTCTAATACACCAGGGCACGTCATATGGACTAAAAGAGAAAGGATGTTCTGTCCAGGATTTGATGTCTAGGATGGTGTGAGGACACCAGGGGCTGTCATATGGAATAAAATGCATATTTTATATTCAAAAAATGCATCACCCATGCATTTTATTCTATAAGACGTTCCCTGGTGTCCTGGACAGAATTTCCTTTCCCCGGAATAAAATGGGTGACCCCTAGTGTCATGGACACCAAATCCAGGACATAACATTTATGTCCATGATTATTATAGCAGAGCAAATGTTCTGTCCAGGTTTTGGTATTGAAGATGTGTCTTGGATGCCGGGGAATGACATGTGGAAGAAAATGCGTTGGAATTAAAATTTCGTTTAACTCCACACATTTTCTTCCACCTGTCGTCCTTTGGCGTCCAAGACACCAAATCCTGGTTAAAACATTCATTTCCTTATTACAGTTGTATTACCAAAAAATAAAAATGATAATATCAGTGCTAGTTAGGCTCAGGCCTGTGTTAAAGAAATGAATAGAACGAAGCTACTACGCTCACTAAAGCCAGTACCGAACAACGTAATTTTTCCTTTTCTTTTTCAGTTAATTTGGCGGACTGAAGATCCATCTCCATCGTTGTAGTTCATCTGGGCTGGTCTTGGCTTTTTTCAATCCACTCTCGTCCATCTCTTTTATGTTACAGTGCTATGGCCTATCGGTCCACATGGGCTCACCCAGCTGAATGGAATCCAAGCCCAACCCACTTCTTTAAGGGCTTAGGCTGCCTCACCCCTCAACAGTGTTATAGGCTGGACTTGGGCCTAAATTTGAAGGATCATAAATGGATGCAGCTAGGCTTTTATCAAACATAAACTTAAGCCCAGCCCAATTTATAGCTGCTGGTTTCGATCTCACTAGGCAGCGTTTCATTGCCATCTCTTTAGGGTTGACTGAGAAAAGAAAAGAAAATGATCAAAATTGTCTTGCTGATAGGTTGCATTGAGAAAAATATCATGAGAAATTGTTGAATAACCTAGTGTTAGCTGATTTCTTATGCTGAGAAAATTATCTTGTTTTGGGTTTAAGTATTATATATACTTGTTATTAAAAAACTCTCGTACTACAATCATTTCCCACTAAATATTTAAATTATAATTGCACTCATCAATAGACCAATTTTTTTTTTACTTAGAACTAGCAATGAACCCGTGCGAATTTGTACAGGCTATGTAATTAGGATGGTATTTATCTAAAATAAACAACTTAAACTCTTGACGTGTAAGAAAAGAAGACAAGACCCAATTTAAGGTTGGAAAATGTAAAATTACTACAATCAATATTGAGACTTAGAAGTATTTCAAACTAAGAACAACCTTAAAGACTCAGTGAAAAATCACATTGAAATTGTGGATTCTCCCAAAATTCAGGATCGACAATGCACCCAACCCATAATTTGTACTTGTCATTGGTAACTACAAAGATGTGACCTAAAGTCAATCAGTATCATTAAGAGGATAAATGGGTACTTGTGTTCTAGTAATGGTTTCAACGTATGCAAAAGACTAAATGTTGTACAATGTGTTCATATGACTCTTAGGATACATTTTCTGTTACTCCATGAGCAATGATTCAATGTAAAAGGTATTTACATTTAAGTAACTATAACATCCCGTAGTGCCTAAGAAGGATAAAAATGTAAATAATCATATATAAAGGTAAAGATATCATTTCACTTACTTTAGAAAATCCATCGTTGTAACACCCCCCCACACACATTGTACCTTAGAGTAGTAAATAATCAATGTGGATGAACTAAAGAGGGGAGAGGCACATGATTTGGGGCCCATGAGAGCCTTGGTAAGTAACCTCCAGCATAGGAGGGGTTTGAGCAATTGGATTCAATTCTGATCGATCAAAAATATTCTTAAGTAGTTGAAATAAAGATTTTGATCGGTCAAAAATAGTTTCAAGTGATCAAAACTGGGCAAACAAAAACAATAATAAACCTGAAAAAATGAGGAAAAGATTCATCTAGAAGGACACAAGTGTCCATTACATAAGTTATGCCTTACGTTAGTCCAATTTGGGCCTAAAGGTACAAAATAGAAGAGTGAAGTTAAAATAAAAGAGAATAGGGAAAGAGAAAAATGAAGCTATTTAAGGAAGAAGGTAAGCCATGAATCCTTAGATCTAGTCTTAACAAGTTGGATTTACGAGGTTTAATACTAGACTGGTATTCTACAATGAATTTTGATCTAATCTATGTTAAACTTGCAAAGAAAAGGATTGGAGACAAGCATTAATGAAGGAAAGTGTAAGTAATTATGCATTAAGCATTTTGAATTCCTTTTTTAGGATCTTAGATGTAAGTGATTATCCAAAGAGTACATGAAATTCCTCTCTAGGATCTTAGAATTTTATTGGATCCTTCATTATTAGTGTTTGATTGAATTCTCATGAATAGATTGTTTTCTTTATGTTCATGATCTAAGAATTTTCTTAAGGATATAGTGATTTTAGGGCAAGTATGAGGAATCCTCTTTCCTAATATGTTAGATGTACATTTTCAATCATGTTTAATGGAGAATTAGATAGAGATTGGGATTAGTTTGAGGAATTGGGAGTGAGGCATCATAGTTTTGTTGAATTTTTCTTTCTTTGTTGAATTCTGTTGTTTAGTGTGCACATTACATTTACATATCTTTCATCAAAATGCCATTCTCATACTAGAGAAACACTCCACCCATAACTAAGAAACCAAAGTTCCAAATAGATAAATAAAATGGGAAAGAAAATAGAGAAAAAGGAGAACCATTCATAAGCTTCCCCTAGGCCCATTAGTAGAATCCAACAAAATTGATAGATAATTTTCTACCATAATAACAACCCAAAAATCTTTAGAAAAAGGAAGAGTTGGCGGCAAGGCACTCAAACAAAACAAAACCCATTTTTTAAAAATAAAATAAAATAAAATAAAATCTTAGTTAGGAAACTTATTAGAATGCCATTGGTGTCAATGGAGGTCATTAGAGTCACATCAATGGAGGTAGAAAGGGCTCATTGGAGAAAATGGCTCCAAGGAATTATGTCGCCTACGTTAGGGTTGAATTGGTGTCATGTCGGGGTCAAAATGGAAGAGGAACCTCTGAGCGTCAGTTAGAATGAAGCTTCATTGTCGTCAAGGAGCATCGGGCAAGAAATGACAGTTGGGGTGGAAAGGGGAAAGGAGGACTAAAGCTTCACTCCAACTGACATGGGGTTTTTGTATTGTCAGATAGTACCAAGGGGGGGGGGAGATCAGCTGGTGTCAGATAGTTCAAGGGGGCTTTTTGTAATTAACCCCCAAAAGATGGAGCTTTTGTAGAGTTGCAAGTTGGGTCAGACATAGCCCGAGCCTAATCCATAATATAGTACTTGGGCCAAAACGAGGACCGAGTTGAACTCAACACAATTAACTCAATCCGAACTTAGCTCATTATAAAAAGTGAGCTTTGGGCTAACTTTTGGTAAGCTCAATCTTCAAACATAAAATAAAGCTAGCCCAACCTGCAAAAACTTTGGGCTAATCAAATTGGGATTTGGGCCAGCCTAGACCAAGTTATAGCCCTATAGAAGAATATTTTCTTATAATAGATAATAGAAATTCCCATCAAAATAAAGACACTAAGAATAGGGACCTAATATTTTCTTATATAGGGGAGGATGATTTGTAGGACCTGAAATGGCAAGGAGAATTCTTCACATGGTGTAACAAACAAGAAGGTATTCATAGAGGGGATTGCAAACTAGACAGGGTTCTAGTAAGTATGGAATAAATGACTTAGTTCAACAGCTCATAAACTATTTTCTTATCTACTGACATCTCGGATCATAGCCCATTCATTACTTATATTATTGAGCAACAAAGAGGTGGACCTACCCCCTTTATATTTTTTGATATGTGGATCAATATGGAGGGATTTGAAGAAGTATTCTAGCATCTGTGGAGAATTGAAGTTTAAGGCAGCCCTTTATTCAAGGTGGTCAAAAAACTTAAACAAACAAAGAAGGAGCTCAAAATTTGGGATAAACAGAGAGTGGATAGAATAGAAGCACAACTAGACAGGGAAAATGAGATTATGTTAAATGCACAAGTGGCAGCTGATGAGACCTAGAATTGGTCCCTCTCGGATGGTCACGCAGTCGATACATTCTTTCTTCCTGAAAGCTCCCGTACCTGGGAATAAAAGAAAGGGAGACACCGGTGTGGCGTTGGCCTATGCCCCTCAGATGATAAAGTTAGCTCTTTTTTCTAGAAGAGTTAGCTTATCATTTGTTTTTTGTGTCTCCCTTCTCGAGTTGCACATCCTCCCTTTATAGGATTAAAGGGGCCTGGGATCCAGGATCTTTTGTTATATTTTGTGCTCGACGTGTGGGCTGGAGTTTTGGGGATGACATGATTCCTGGTGTGGATCTTGGCTATAATCTTGGAACCATTATAGTATTCTTTTAATGCCACTTAGTTGGGTTGTGTCGGTCTGTCATTTTTGCTCGATCGTGTATCCCTCATTTTCGGTTTGGGTCTCGGAGTGCTTCGTTCATCTTATTTCGCCTGAGTGTAATGTCTCTCTATCATCTGCCTCCTCATTCCCCGGTCTTTCGGTAAATCGGGTGTGGGGAATCAATGCATCGCTCAATTGAATGTGTCCGTTGTACCATGCATGCCGCCTTTTCAAATTCTTGATGGTTACCTCCCTTGAGTCGTGCATGCATCCGACGGTGAGGGGTCCCTTCGGCGACGGACGATTACAATTTGGCTTTTATTGGCTATAATTGCCTCCAAGGGTCCCTTCATTCCTCATTTGAGGCCTCTTGTTCTATTGCGATTCCTTCACAGTCTCTGGCACCCTACTTCATTAAGGAAAATTTTCGGTTGTAATAGCTTCATCCCCGATAAGATTTCCTCCTTTTTCTTTCTCTTTTCCTCCTTTCTCCTCTTCTTTTTTATAGATATACATCCTTTTGGTTTATCCCAATCCATCCATGCTAGATCCTACCAATTCCCCTTTAGGCTTTCATCTTGTTCGTCTGTGCTCCTTTCTAAGAACACGACATCATCCTCTTGATTTGAGTGTACTTCCAAGTGACCTGTCTTTTCTTGGTAGAGTCTTTAGTGAAATTATCACCCTTCTTGCTCTGTATGTAAAGGTCATTTTTGGTCTCAGTAGGATGAGTTTCGAGGGTCTCTGGTTAGACTCATTTGAGTGAGTTATGGCTTTGGAGGATCTCGATGCTTGGGAAGGTTCATTTGAGTAGGCCCAATCCTCTAATTCGTATCATCGGTCTTGTTTTGCTAAAAAAGCCTATGCAGTTGAGGGCATTCCCTCTATTATGTCCACCACTGACCTTCACGATCTCCACTCATTCTATCAGATCCCCTTAGAGACAAGGCTCAAAGTTCCTTAACCCGAAGAATAAGTTTGTACTTTTGCTTTTGGGGAAGCCTACTTCTTTAAATAGGCTTTGGAAGGGGGGCTTCGTTTTCCTATCCTGCTTTTTGTTCATCATCTATTGTCCCACCTCTGCCTTGCTCCCTCTCTAATAATGCTGAATGGGTGGAGGATCTTGACTAGCTTTATGGTATTATGGCTGGTGTGTAGTAACGGTTGGGACCACCTGACCATTCTAGAGTTTCTCTATTGTTTCTAGGCGGTTAAACTCTTTTCCTGTTGATGGTACTTCACCGCTCGGAACAAATTCTGAATGTTAATAATAGGTCTTCCAACTTCCCATAGGGGCTGGAAGGAAAATACTTTCTTGTTTTTTGTTTCTGGGGATGGATGGGAGTCTTTCTCTTGGGAGGAAGATGTTGACCTCATGTTTAGCATTCCCAAAATATGGGGAAAGCCTCGTCGAGCAAGTAATCCTCCCATTTTCCTTTTCTTTGGTCTGTCTCTTATTCTTTGGCCTGTTTTGGTATGAATAACCTTTTAGCCTCCTTCTCTTTTAATTTTATTTGAGATGAAGCTGAACGATTAACAATTGTCTTGTGTGAACCAGACCATTGCCCATCCTGTCAAGGACTTCTCACTTTTGGTCACCCTTGAGTCTCTTTTTTCCTATATGTTTGGTCTGGAACCAGGTCTACAGAATAAGCCCAACAAGGATGACGAGCCTTTAAGTTATCTTCTATTAAGGAGACCCTTCTGTACTGATCACAAAACATCCTCGTTTTGCTCAACATCGCTTGACCAACATGGGGAAGTCCATCGAGTCGTCGGTTCCTACTTCTGTTGCCCATATGCCACCCTCCATAGTTGACTTGGAGGTGGCCATCGACTTGGCCCCTGATTTTGAAGAGGATGTTGTTGACCTCCCCTGGTATCAATCGGGGGGTCGGGCTGACAAGGGGAAAGAGACACCTCCTGCCTCTCTCCTCCAAGATGCTGACAATGCGGTTGACCATCTTCGCACAATACTCTCTCAGAATGACCTTGAGAGTTTTAAGGATGTTTCTTCTAGGTCATTGTTGAAAAGAACCTTCTTCAACATTGGGAAGGTATACCTGCACAACTATTTGTTTTGGCATATGTACATTCATCACCGTTTCTTCTTGTTTTTGCAGGTCCTGACAATGGTGGCCGCCATGTCCCAACGTCAGTTGGGTTCCGAGGCCTACATTTGTGAGCTTCAGAAGAAACTTGCTAAGGCTGATTCTTATGGCTTCGCTTTGGCAATGAGGCTTGCTGAGATGGAGAACCAGTTGAAGGGCACTGAGGCATCTTTGGAGGAAGCCTGGGACCTTTTGGAGGGTGAGAAGATAGGAGCGATCGCTCTGCAAAAGTCCTTTGATGACCTAAAAATGTCCCTTGTTGCCAAGAAGGAGACTGTTGTAAAGGTGGGGGTCGCAACATTTCGGACGTCTATGGTATTCAAGGATATTACCACTATATCAGTGGCTTTGAGACTTGGTGTAGGAAGATTGCCCAAGTGCACCTTTCCCTTGACTTGTCAATGTTTTAGGTGAAAAATGAGTTGGAGTTGGTCATCCCAGATGCCCAGGACGTCGAGGAGGTCTAGGAGAAGGACGATGCTACCTCTTAGACCAGTCTCTTATTTTTTTTGTAGATCTTTTTGTTGGTCAGGGCCCTCCTTTTTGTACTCTTTTTTTATATATGAATGAGAGAACTTTCCTTTTTATAATTTTGACCATCTTGTCGATCATATGGGATTATTTGTGCTTTTGTTGCCCAGTCTGGCTCTTCAACTTAAGTTTTTTTTTTTCATGGGCTTCTATCATTTTTGGATAACCTTAGTTCTTGTAACCTTGACAGTTTTCATGGCTTTTAGTCATGTTGGGGCAACTTTAGGTTGTCGTTAAGGCATTTTGCTACTCTCGGATGATTAGGGTCATCCTTGTAGCCTTATCCATTTTCATGGCTTTTAGTCATGCTTGGGAAACTTTAGGTTGTCGTTGTGCCATTTTCCTCTCTCTGGTTATTAGGGTCATACTTGAAACCTTAGCAATTTTCATGGCTTTTAGTCATGCTCAGGCAACTTTAGGTTGTCGTTGAAACATTTTTCTACTCTCGGGTGATTAAGGTTGTCCTTTTAACCTTTGCCATTTTTATGGATTTTGGTCACGCTCGGGCAGCTTTAGGTTGTCATTGCGACATTTTTCCACTCTTGGGCGATTAAGGTCATCCTTATAATCTTAGCCATTTTCATGCCTTTTCGTCATGCTCATGCAACTTTAGGTAGTCATTGCGACGTTTTGCTACTCTTTGTGATTAGGGTGGTCTTTTCAACCTTAGCCATTTTCATGGCTTTTAGTCACACTTGGAAAACTTTAGGTTGTCATTGCGACGTTTTGCCTCTCTCAGGCGATTAGGGTCATCCTTATAACCTTAGCCATTTTCATGTCTTTTAGTCATGCTCGGGAAACTTTAGGTTGTCGTTGCGACACTTTGGTTTTTGACACATACATTGAGCCTCGAAATCGGGTGGACTATTATTCAATGCTCGGTGCACAAGATGTTGCTATTAGTAATATCTTTTTAGATGCTTGAGGTTCTATGGCCGCGATAAGGGCTATCCTTTGAGATTCCCCAAGTAGCAAGTGCCTGGTTAGGAAGACCTGGTCACTCAGTATGGTCATTCCCAATTTGGCCCTAGTTTTCCATTGCTCAGAATATGGGTTTCTGTGCTCTCTTTTCGTAAGACAAGCTCTCCTATGTTGAACCTTCTTGGTCAAACCCTAAAATTATAGTACTTTACCATCCTCTATTGGTATGCTACCATTTGAAGTGCTGCCTCATTCCTCTTCTCTTCTACGAGGTCAAGATTCAACTGTAGCTCTTGTTGACCCCATTTGAGATCAGGTTACTCTGTTATGTGGTTTGCCAGACCGACCTCTACCAGTACTACGCATGGTTTCAAAACTCGGTCGATTCCATTCCAGATCGGCTTATCCAGATTGGAATTGGCTGGGAGACCGGTCCAATTTATAGGCTCAACTTGGGATCTGTATAAAGTCGATCGATTTGTGTGTGGATCAGCCGATCCGGGATTGGAATCGCCAATCTAGTCCGGATCTGACGATCCGAACCGATCCACACCCCGATCAACTGACTCAAATAAGGGTTGGATGATCCAAGGCATAAACGATGGAGAGAGGGTTTTTACCCTCTTTCATTTTTCATCTATTTTCTCCTCTCTAATCCCTTTTTCCTCAATTTTTTTTTCAAAATCCATTAATATCACCACCTCCACCTACTACTTGCAAGATTTGGAGGTCTAAACTACTTTTTTGGGGATATTTTTAAAGATCAAAACAAAAAAGAGGGTTTCTCTCAACTTCTCAATAACACTTTAAGGTGAGATTTCAAGCCTTTGTACTTGTTTTTTTGCATGAATATAGTAGAGAAACATAAATAGAAGTTAGATCTCATGTTTTTTTGCAAAAAAAAAGAGAGAACAATGTGTTTTTTTAGAGATTAAACCCCTATTTTGGTAAAAAATCCAAAAAATATAAAAAATAGATTTTTTTTAATGAAGATATGATCTAAGTTATGTTAGATTTGTGGGTTTGGTATCAAAACCCATTGATTTCAAGATAGATTGTATTTTTTGAATTTTTGAATTAATTATTTAAATATTTCAAAAATTAAAAAAATTATTATATGAGGAAAAAATATTATGTTGCACAAATCATAATATGTGTATGACTTTGAAAATAAATGCAAGCAAATGGCCTCAATATTTTTCAAACAAATGTTGTTTGTTGTCGTTGAGAAGTAAAAAAATAGGTAAAAATTCTTGAAAAATTAAAAGTAAGTTTTCTTTCTAATTAATATGAAAAAGTAGTTATATGAATTTGATCTAAGATATTTAATGTATTGTTTGGCTCTAAATTGAAACATTTGTTGTTTTTCTTGGTAAAGTCTTTTATTGTTATTAAATGTAGAAAATTTAAATTTTTTTTTGTTCTTACATGTAGATAACTAAAAATGA
>JAOXJP010282701.1:0-19373 GCA_025762735.1 Platanus orientalis | reverse complement strand
GAATTACTCGACTGAAACATCATATAACCGGTGGATAACCTAGAAAGGTATCAAGTTGTGACAAAGTTTCACCCAAAATTAGTAGACAGATGTAGGATCACTTAGCAGACAAAGAGGTGGGTAAAATAAAAAAAATTGATAGAAATGTAGCATTAAGGGAGGCCACATAGGGATATGTGGATGTGGATAGTGATGATGATGATGGAATACAATATCCATCTGATTATGAGACAGAGGAGTAAATGAGACATTATAGACATGTAGTAAAAGCAAGCTTGATAGATCAGCACGATAGAGAGCAGCTTCGACGTATGCACTCTTCTAAGCCTGATTTTTAGGCCTTCTGCGTATGAGCAGAGAGGGGGTAGTGGTAGGAGGATACCTAGTAGGGATGTTGGTGCTAATGTTGGTGGTAATGGCAGCAGTAGTAGTAGGCTTTGGTGGGGTAGGTCCAAGGGTAGTTAGGGTAATGGCACTGGTGGGAGTCATGGGATTAGTCGAGATTCTAGTATGAGGGATCATGCTACCCCCATTCCCATAGATCCTGGTATATGCCCTTCTCAGAAACATAAGCAGAGATGGATAAAAGAAATGTGGGGGAATATGAGACAAAAGATGGGATAAGATTATTCAAAATTCTCATTCTTCCATGGAATTGCAACCAATGCAACTACATGGCCTTTCCTTCAGAATTTTATGGATGAGGTTACAAAGGTAGGGTCTGGTGTGAAAGCACCCACTATATATGTGGTGATGAGGAAGTATCTGGACCATGAGATGGAACTCCTTGATGGGCATATAGGTGGATTAAAGAAAAAATGGTCAGAGTATGAGGTGACTATCATATATAATGGTTGGACTAGTCCTACGAGATAATCAATCATCAATTTTATGGTTTATTGTGATGACATCGAAGGTTATCAAGGACTATAAATACATAGATGCCTTGTTAGAGGATGTTATTCAGGAGGTCGGCGAAGAAAATGTGGTCTAAATAGTTATAGATAATGGCAGCAATTTCAAAAAAGCTGAAAAGAAGTTAATGAAAAAACATAACCAGTTTTGGACCCCATGTGCCACTCATTGCATAGACCTCATGTTGAAGATGCTAGGACAGTCACCAACTTTATATATAACCATGGATATATATTGGTGATGATGAGAGAGAGATGTGGGGGTGATATCGTGCGGCCAGGTATACACGCTTTGTCACCAACTATATTGCATTGCGAAGTATCCTAAACAAGAAGGCTGGCTTAAAGCAATTGTTTACTTCACCACAGTGGTATGATTATAGGGAGAGTGATAGTCCGGCAGGACGATTAATTGAACCAATTGTGTGTATTCATTCCTTCTGGGATTGGTGTCGCATGGTAGTGAACATATTAGAGCCAGTGGTGAGGGTCCTAATGATGGTTGATGGGGACAAAAAACCAACCATGGGATACATTTATGAGTCCATTAGGTTAATGAAAGAAGCAATTAAGGCAGCTGTCCCAAGAGGTCATAAAGGCTATATAAAGATCATTAATACTCAATGGATGAAGATGCTTATCCACCCACTAAATCTGGCAGATAAGTTATTATTTTTTTTAAGTTTTATTTATTTGATTATTGGTTAAGGTTAGGTTTTGAAATGTTTATGTATTTTTTTGATTTTTAACATACTATCTAAATCCTCAGTACCAATACTACCATAATATTTGACTAGATCCAATTTTGTTGGAGGCTGTACAAACAACATTGCGAAACTTGAGCCCGATCCTAGTAGATAGGTAGATGTTCTTACAGAGGTAATCACAATTACCACTAACACTATTTTTATTTTCTTCCTCTATACAATTTAGTTTACTGACTTTTAGAGTCTTCTAATTTCATATAAAGTACTTTAGGGATCCAATTGGGTCTTTTATGTAAGGTGTTGTAAGGGTGGGATGAAAGAAAACAGTTATTGGTAATTTTATGTCATTTTTTAATAGAAATTTAATAAAGGTTGCAACCAACAATTTCTTCTATACATTTTTTTTTTGCAATTGAGTGGTGGGTATTATATGGGTCACAAGCATCCAACCTAAGGAGGATTGCCATTTGTATCTTATCACAAACCGCATCTTCTTCGAGCTACGAGAGGAATCGGAACACATCTAATCTCATCCACTTCAAAAGATGAAATAGACTTGGATATGAGAGTCTTCAAAAACTTGTGTTTGTCCATTACAACTTACACTTGAGATTTAAGCAAACAGAAAAAGAACAAAATATCAAAGAGAACACCAGCCCCATTGATCTTATGGAGATTTTCTACGATGAGGGAGATGATGAGAACCCACTATACGAGTGAGTTAAGAAGGTAGGAGAAATAGTATTGGATGAGGCAAGTGGACGACTGAGCTCTTATATAGCAAGTCAAATGGGAGTAGATGTTGATGTATTTATGCAAATATAGATATGAAACTAGGCATAGGGCCAACAGAATCCCGCAATTGTGGACAGATTAGTTGATGATGAGTTTGTGAGTGTTGCTAGTACTAGCTCATTAGATAGTGGTAATGATGATGGAGATGGAGGATGTCATGGAGGAGGTCATAATAATGATGATGATGAGGATATGGATAGTGATGATGATGAAGGGGATGGTGGTGGTGCTGGTACGACACAAACCATATGGTGTGGTGGGATGAGTTAGAGACCCCTTATCCCATTATTCATAAGAGAGGATACACTTGAGCATACCACTTAGAATACAAACCATGGTGCACGTATGCCTCTTTATCTATCTTATTATAAGAAAATGTGTGAAAATCGAGGGTGGAGGTCCGGGAAGACTAGGAGAGATCAGGATGGGGAGAGTAGTTCTTCCCATCACACAGCTAATACATTGGCAGGGTCGTTTGATAGCATGAGCCTCAGTGGGGCTTCTTTTTGGCAGCACCATTAGTACCCTCAATTTCCTCAGTCTACTACTAGTAGTACACAAAGTCAGGAAGGATTGTGGATTGATTCTATCTTTGGCTTTGAACTTAGTCAGTAGCAACAACACTAGTAAATAGATTACAAATTTCCACCTACGACTGGTGGGCCCAGTTCCTTTACCACATCCACATCATCATCATATGATGAGGAGGGTTGGGCCCCTCGATCCCATCGGAATAATCAGAGTCCTTCTATTACATTTTCTCATCCTCAGATTTAGTATGTAGTGCCCAAATTTTCATAATATAGGATGCTCTTGAGAATAGATGATACTATATACAAGAGATATGTTTGTGACTATCGGGCATGACATAGTCCATCTATCTTATAGCAAGATTACTACCGCTTAATAGAAGAGCAGTATCAATATCAACAGCAGCCGCAACAACAATATCTACTAGACAGGGATAGCCATGATAATTATCAGCCACCCCAAAACTCTATGTGGTATTGATGAGGATTAAGTTGGTTGGAACTTGGAAACAGTCTTAGCCCTTGGCACTAGTATTATTCTCTATGACTATCTTACTATATTATATTTCTCTGTTTTAGTTTCACACTTTCACAATTGTAGTTTACTTTTATAATACTTTGCATTATCAATGAATGAAAATGATATTATCGTTTCAGTTTATACATTTGTATCATTGATTATGTTTTTATGGATGCGGATTTATAGCTTTATTTTGCGATGTATATTGTTATTTACTTATTTATCAACCTCTTAACACTTAAAATTCTGCACATGTGTGATAACAAGCGTCATGGGAGTACCAATTCCCAACTATTGATACCCAAGTGTATAATGAAGTATAATGGCTTATAAGTATTTAATAATATTTATTATAATATTTCCTAAGATTACATTCAAAAATTTTAAAGCTTACATTGTGTTTCCATAGATTCCATTGGCGACAACGTATGTCATAAAAGTGACAGTTCTACCAATCATCATAGATGGTTGTTTCATATATTTAATGATTCCTTAGTGTGAATTAGTAAATATTCTATCAAATCTTAAAGTTTTAAATCAAAACTCTTTCATTTGACCTATATCTCACCTGCCTCTCGGTTTCAGACACTATCTCTCCATGATAAACTACGAGACGTGAGACGTACTTATATCTCGGGTCCACAATATGAGTCACGATAATGAGATTTTGAACCTTGCTCTGGAGATGGAAATACCCACATTAATAGCAGGTCGGATTCCAGAGTTGAATAGATTGGCTGGGCTGGTGTTCATACTTCGTTACTGCACCTAACTAGTTTTGACCATATTTAGAACTATCTCACAAATTTGGTTTTTTTTTTTTTAGTTATGAATATCTACCATACATTCTTATACTAATTTGGAATGATTGTGAATTCATTGTTTTCCTCAAACGTCTCTAAGATCCCTCTAGCAATGTCTTCTATATAGCTTCCAACACCTTGGATGTTCTTTAGACCAACCATATCCATTTTAGCTACATCTCTCTAAATCTCTCCAATGACAATTTTTTTGTCATGGGATTGGTGGCCATCTATTTAAAGGTGACATAATCGACTTCAACTTCACATCTTTCCATTATTTATTATATAATGATAAATCTATAACAATGTGTTTTGTCTTAAGCTGGGCTTTGGCCAATCCAATACCAATTCTTTCAATACATAATTTAATAGTTTTATTAAAAAAAAACTTGGGTATTAACCGTTTTTTCATTATATATTTAATAGTTCTATAAAAAAACCACTATAAAACCTTAGGTTCAGGCTTTGGGCAGCAGGCCCCAGGCTGGCCCAAGCTTAAGGCTGGGCTTAAAATTGGGCATAAGGCCTTGTTGGGCCTAAGCTAGGACGGGGGCCTTTTTTGCCATTTCCCAGGTTGGGCCAGGTTCGGGCTGGCCCAGTCCTATGTACATCCATAAATGCCATATATAGTTCTGGAAACAGAACACATTGGAGCAATTCGATAGATTAAAACTGGTCACCTTAGCAGTTTCAGAATTGGGATGCACCATTACAACAAACCCTCCGATTTCGGTTTTCAAAACTATGATTTTAGTGTCCCTCCCTGAAAATAAAAATAAAAAACTTCATTTGAATTTAAAAATATTCTCAAGATGATAAAATCAATAAATTGCACAATTATTTTTTCCAAAAATATTCACAAATATAAGGAAAGAAATCTTAAGGAAACAGAGGTGCTAATAGGAAATAAATCTTAAGGGATAAGAGTGATATAATCACATCAATCTTGATTCTTGACTACATTAAGCCCAAGGTCCCCACCTACTTTAGCCCACCCCAACAACATCTAGTAATATTTACCACCAAAAAAAAAAAAAGGAAAAAAAAAAGAACATCTAGTGGTGGATGGCTCCATATCGTCTATCTATAATTGAGGTACGAAGATCCATTTATTTAATGGGTTGTGATGAAATAGACCCGGTCATAAAACTGCTATTTTAGATTATTTCTTTGAAAAAAATAAATTAGAATCTTTATCTTCTTTCCATAACATATATGGTCTTGTGTGTAAACCCTCAATCTATTCTATAAATTCCCAATAAAGTTTTAAAAAAAATTCAAAATTTTGGTTTTTACAGGGAGTATAGATGGCTCCATGGTGGCCCTATTTTAATCAATCATACAAAAAACAAGCACCGTTAATTGATTGCTAAGTGATTGAGGCAGGCCCTATCCCACGGAAACCATGTGATCCTGCTCATAATATAAGAGCCCCAACTGCAACTTAATAAAATACAACCTCCATCCAAGTCATTGGATATGAAAATAATGATGCCATACACCTTCTTTCCATATCTAACGGCCAACACTCATTTGGCTAGCTCAGAAACGATAAAGAATGAAGCATGGGATAGGTATAAATATCACAGCCTAACTTATTAATGATCTGTAGTTTTACAACCCCAAAAGAAAAGAGAATATCTCAATTTTTGTGAGCAAGCTAGTTTCCAAGGTCATAGGTTTCACAGAGCAACAAGAGGCTTCGATTAAGGAATCATGCGAGCTTATGAAGCAAAACATACCTAAACTTAGTTTTTGTTTCTTCGCCACATAAGGTCTAAACAGATCACCTTTTGTTATGCAAAAACCTAGATTTGGGATTGCATGCAACAAAGAAGAAGAGAGAAAATAATGTAAATAGTAATCACACACAACAAAAACAAGACGATTTGTGTGGTTCGGCTTGAAGCCTATGCCCACGGGTAAAAACAGAGAGAGAGCTTTCACTATGATAAAAAATAGAGATTACAATAAACAATGAGGTGGCACGGAAATCACGAAACCCTAAAATAAATCCCCTAAAACCCTAATTTCCACAGGTCGGATCCGGACCCCAAATCGGATACAAAATATGGGTTAACAAATTTTGGGATGAACAGGTCATATTTGGTTTTTCTTCAGATCATCATCTGGGTTGCATCTCATGTTGAATACAAGACATTAATCCAACAAATCTCCACCTTGGCTTGAATTCTACCAAGGTTACTTAGTATAACAAAACTCTATTCCCATCTTCTCCACACAACCCCAAAGGGTAACTCTAAATACTATGAAGCCCAATCAAGTCCAAACAATGCTTGAACTTGAATGTTGAAAGTGACTTGGTCATCATGTCTATTGGATTATCATTTGTGCCAATCTTATTAACAACAATCTGACCCTGCCAAACAATCTCATGTATGAAGTGATATCTGACATCAATGTGCTTGGTCCTCTCATGATACATTTGATTTTTAGTCAGATGTATAACACTTTAACTATCACAGTGTACAACAGTAAAACCTTGCTCTAGGCCTAACTCATCAAGTAAGCCTCTCAACCAAATATCCTTATTCCCTGCCTCAGTCATTGCCATATATTCAACCTCAGTAGTAAACAAAGCAACTACAAACTACAATGTTGCCTTCCAACTCACTGCGCAACTCACAAAAGTGAAGACATAACCTATCAGAGATCTCTTCTTGTTAAGATCACCTGCATAGTCAGAATCCACAAACCTAACTGCACAACTATCAAGACCACATGTATTATCAAACATCAACCCAACATCTGTAGTACCTCTCAAATACTGAAGTATGCATTTTACTGTCTGCCAATGTACCTTCATTGGATGCTCTATATACCGGATCACAACACTAGCATGTGAAATATCAGGACGAGTGCAAATCATACCATACATGAAGCTTCCAACTGCACTAGCATACGAAACATGAAACATGTACTTTTTCTTCTCCTCAGTCTATGGTGACAAGTTTATAGAAAGTTTAAAATGACTTACAAGTGGAGTATCCACAGGTTTAGAATATCTTGTATTTCAAAACGTTCAAGTACTTTCTCAAAGTATTTTTTCTAAGACAAGTACAATTTTTCGCTTTCCTATTTCTGCGAATCTCTATGCCCAAAATCTTCTTTGTTGCCCCCAAATATTTCATTTCAAACTTACTACTAAGTTGAGCCTTCAACTTGTTGACTTCAAACATGTTCTTAGCAGCAATAAGCATGTCACTAACATATATTAACAAATACACCAAAGAACCATCTGAAAGCTATCTAAAGTAAACACAACTATCATACTGACTTCTAGACAAGTCATGTGTAAGCATAAAAGTATCAAATCGCTTATACCCCTATCTAGGCAATTGTTTTAGGCCAAACAAAAACATTTTCAATAAGCAAACATAGTCTTCCTTACCTGAGACGACGAACCCCTCTAGTTGATGCATGTAAATCTGCTCCTCAAACTCACCATGCATAAATGTTGTCTTAATATCAAGCTATTCTAGCTCTAAGTCAAACATAACTACTATAGCAAGCAACACGCATATACAACTATACTTCACAACTGGTGAGAATACTTCATTGAAGTCCACACCCTCTTTCCGACCATAGCCCTTTGCAACAAAGCATGTCTTCAACACCTAGGGTTACTTCTTTCTTTTTGTAAACTCATTTGTAGCCAACAATCCTCTTTTTTCATAGGTAGTTTTACAAACTATCATGTCTAAATAAGTCATATTTAAGTTTTCTTTAGATTGTCATCCAAGTTATATCTCGGGTTGAATACAAGACATTTACCCAATACCTTTCTTATATGTTTCTTAGCTCCTTAGAAGAAGAATAATATTGTTTTTATTATCTTTTTTTTTTTTTTTGGTGGTGGGTTAGGATCTTAGAGATTGCACCAGCAGTGAAAGATCTATTTTCTTTTCTGAAGGACTTAGATGAGATCCCTGAGAACAATCCCAAACTTAAGGCCCATGTTGTGAAGGTCTTCAAGATGGTTAGTGGACATGAATGAGCCTTGCTTGTAAATGGGTTAATATTAATTTTTTTTGTTTTTAATGATTTTGATGCAATATGAAACAGACTTGTGAGTAGGGGTGAGCATGGGCCCGGCCAACCTGAACCCGACCCGGCCTGAAATTTAGCCCAAAAATGCCCAACCCAAACTAGGCTTGAACTTTTTTAAAGGGTCGAGCTTGAGCTTACCTCAGCTTGGCCCGAGGCCAAAACTTGTCTATATATAATATATATTTGTATGTGATGGGAAAAACTACATTAAGGGCCCTGCTAATTGGTCCCGACTAATTGTTGTCAACCCAAGGGGGCCAGCCCAAAACCTCCGACTAGTCCGATACAAAACCCCCGACAACTCTGGTACCAAAACCTTCGAATAGCTTGATGTCAAAACCCCTGACCCTAACACAGAATGATCCCCGAGTTACGGACCCGGGACATCCTGCTAATCACCTCAACCATCGCTCAATACTCGACCCCAAAAAAGAAAAAAAGACCATCAAGGCCTATGGCCCCAGGCCCCCGGGGGATCCAATTGTGGAAAGGTGACAACCCCGACCAACTTAGCCTAAGGATAAGCTTGATAAAAAATACCGTTATATTGGCTAGAATATCCTCTGCAAAAGATGTGTCAATTATGAGAAAATGACAAAGAGGACAAAAGAGATGCGACCAAGAATGTGGGCAATAGTGCCACACGAGAACATGGGGGGAAAGTGACAGGCAAGATTCACCTTGATATGCCCTAGCTCGAGCCTATAAATACGTGTATTACTTTGTGTTCTAGGTATGAGATTTTGAAAACCCTAATAGGAGAGAGCTCCTTCTACAGCCCCCTGATCTCTTTGACTTGATCGTCGAAGAGCTAGAAGCTAGCACCCCGCCAACACTAGCTCCCTAACCCTCTATTATCTTGTATGTGCAAGAAGCGTCTTGTCTAGGACATGGGCCGATCGTGGACCATCTGGTTGGTGTAAAGGGAGACCCCTCATCCGATACGCCATCAACTGGCGCCGTCTGTGGGAAACGCTTTGTTTTCGGTGGAACTAAAGGTCTGCATGGTTAATACCAGGTCGATGGCGGCTCATCAAGACCAGGTCAATGGAGTTGATGGGCTGAAAGCCTCTGTTTCTGATAGAGCAAACCCCGAAACTTCAAGGGTGAATGTGCTTGAGCGAAAGATCTAAGGGCTGACGGTGAATATGTGACTATTGATGGAGCAAAATCGAGAGATTATACTGGAGCTAAGAAGCTAGAGGAGTGCACCAGGTGATGGGAATACCGGGAAACCAAGGTCTCACGTCCCCCCAGACCAAAGCCAGGACTAAGTGCATGAAGATGAGAGTGCCTTGGCATCCTAATTTCGGGAAAGTTTCCATAAAGAAAGAATTCGCATCCCAGGACCCTAGGAGGAAGAGATGGAGGGCATACGGAAAGAGATGGCGACAATGAGGGAAGCCTTGAAGATAAAGGCCCTAGCTACTATGGATGAGCTAATTCAGAGAACAAACCATCCCTCCACCCCGGAGGTGATAGCTAGACCCCTCCCCGACAAATTCAAGCCGCTGTAAATGGAGATGTTCAATGGCGACAGGGACCCCCTAGATCACTTGGAAACCTACAAAACACATATGAACCTCCAGGTGATCCCCAACGAAATTATGTGTTGAGCCTTCCCAACAACAATCAGAGGGTTTGTCAGGGTTTGGTTTAGTCGGTTGTAACCAGGTAGCATACCTAATTTCATGGAGTTAAGTTAATAGTCTATTGGCTATTTTATCAGCGGCCAAAGGCATCGAAAGCCAACAACTTACCTCCTAAATATCAAGCAGAGCAAAGGGGAGTCCTTACGAGACTATATGTCTCGATTTAACAAAGAAGCGTTGCAAGTTGATGATGCCAACGAGAAGATGATCATTACTACTCTGATGGCTGGGTTGCTGCCCTCTAAACTCCTGTTCTCTCTCTTAAAGAACCCCTCGTCCCTTATGGCAACCTCATAGTGAAAGTGCAACAACACATGAACATGGAGGATACCCTCAGTGTCAGGCGAGAGCGGGATGTCAAGCCCAGTTTACAACCTGATAAAAGAAAGAGAGAGTAGCAGTAGACCCCGCGGGAGAACAAAGGAGGACGAGGGAGAGAAGGCAACGTCAATCGCGGGATCCGGTCCCGGGTTAACCTCCTTCCAAGTAAGTTCCAAACTACACTCCTCTTAATGCAACTGTGGAGTAAGTATTCATTCATATCAGGGATGACCCGAGCATTAAGTGGCCCGAGAGGATCCACGCCCCCCTGGATAAGAGAAGCTACGACAAGTACTACCGTTTTCACTGGGACCATGGTCACGACACCAATGAATGCTTTAACTTGAAGGAACAAATAGAAGCCCTCATACAACAGGACCGACTGTAGAGGTTTGTCGCAAGACAACAGTAGGCCAGACACAAGAACACCTGTTGAGATCCTCCATCTCGACAAAACAAAAACTAGAAGGGCCAATTGAGGAAATAAGGATGATAGCAGGGGGTTCACCGGGGGAGGAGAATCCAACTCATTGAGGAGATCCCACCTGAGACAGATTCATGCAGAGAGAAATCAGTAACTAATGATGACCGAGAGGCTGGCCAAATATCAAAAGGCAGATCACCCTCCTATCACCTTCTCTGCAGAAGACTCTCGAGGGGTGAGCTAGTCGCACAACGACGCCTTAGTGGTGATGTTGGTCGTATCTAACTACATCACACACCACATCCTCATCGATAACGGTAGCTCGGTAAACATTCTCTACCTCTCGGCCTTTAATCAAATAGGTATTAGGCAAGACAAGTTAAAGCCAGCTCAGGCACCCTTAGTTGGGTTCACCGGTGACAGGTTACTGCCGTTGAGAACTATCGGCTTGCCAGTCACTGCAGGGTCGGGGGAGCGTCAATCGACCCAAGTTGTTGACTTTTTTGTGGTATACTACCCTTCCACGTGCAATGCAATATTGGGGAGATCAGCGCCAAATTGACTCAGAGCAGTCACCTCGACCTACCACCTCCTGATGCGCTTCCTAACAGATGGGGGAGTCAAAGAAGTTAAGGGAGATCAAGTAACAACCAGTGAATGTTATATGGCCTCACTCAAAGGAGAGCTGGCCCCAAAAGAGAACACGTCAATCGACAGTCTGGAGGTCCGAGATGAGAGGATCTAGGAAGTGGCAGAATCTGAAGGGGAATTAGAGGACATCACTCTTAATCCCAATGAGCCCGACGAACTCACACGGGTGGGATTTAACCTACCGTGAGAATTCAAGGCTCAACTGGGAGACTTCATTATTAGAAATCGGGATGTATTCTCTTGGACGCATAAAGAAATGCCATGGATAGACCCCCGGATAGTTGTGCACAGGCTGAATGTGGACCCAACTTCAAGACCCGTTAAGCAGAAGAAGAGAAATTTTACTCCGGAGCAGAACCAGGCGATTACGCAAGTGGAGAAACTGGTGATGGCGGGCTTTGTGAGGGAAGTTTACTACCCCGACTGGCTGGTGAATGTGGTCATAGTGAGAAAACTGAATGGAAATTGGTGCATGTGTGTTGACTTCACCAACCTCAACAAGGCTTGCCTAAAGGATAGTTTCCCGCTCCTAAGAATCGACATGTTGGTGGACTCCATAGCCGGCCACCAAGTCTTTAGTTTTATGGACGCATTCTCGAGGTACAATCAAATAAAAATGCACCAGTCAGACCAGGAGAAAACTACCTTTATCACCGACCGATGACTCTATTGCTACCGGGTCATGCCCTTCGGGCTGAAAAATGTAGGGGTGACTTACCAAAGGCTCGTCAATGAAATGTTTAAAGGTAGATTGGAAGGAATGTCGAGGTTTATGTAGACGATATGTTAGTAAAGAGTCTACAAACCGAGCAACACCTCTCAGATTTGAGTGAGACTTTCCAAACCTTGAGAAAGCACAAGATGAAGCTCAATCCCAACAAATACACCTTCGGGGTGTCGACCGAGAAATTCCTTGGGTTCATGGTCTCCCAACGGGGAATATAGGCCATTCCTAAGAAGGTATAATCCATACTTGACATGCAAGCCCCAAGAAACACGAAGGAGGTACAACGCTTGGCTGGGAGGGTCCCCACGTTGAGCAGATTCATGTCCTGATCCACGGATAATTGCAACCCCTTATTTTGCTTGTTGAAGAAGGCTTTTAACTGGGATAAGGAGTGTGATAGGGCCTTTCAGGAATTTAAGAACTACCTCGGGCGTCTACCACTGCTCAATCAACCAAAGCAAGGTGAGGCGCTTTTCCTGTACTTGTCAATATCAGAAATGGCAGTAAGCTCGGTACTGATAAGAGAAGAGGCCGATATGCAAGCACCAGTATATTACATCAACTGAGCCTTAAGGGGGTAGAAGAAAGGTATCCAAGGGCAGAGAGAGTTGTGTTTGCATTAGTCATAACCGCTCGACAACTGAGGCCCTATTTCCAAGCCCAAGTCATCTGGGTCCTAACAAATCAGTTGCTCAAAACTATACTCCACAAGCCCGAGACCTCAGAAAGGTTAGTCAAGTGGTCGGTAGAGTTAAGCAAGTTTGACATCAAATACCACCCTTAGGGGGCTATCAAGGGCCAAGCGGTCGCAGACTTCATCGTCAAGTATACCTACACATCAAACATAGAGACTGAGATACAAGGCAAACAACTAGAAGAAGTAGACTCGAGAGAATGGGTCCTACACGTGGATGGTTCCTCCACCAATAAAGCAGTCGGGGGAGGAGTCATCTTCATCATGCTAGAAAAAAGTAAATTAGAGTATGCCATCAGGTTCAGATTTAAGGCAACCAATAATGAAGCTAAGTACGAGTTAATGATCACGGGGTTCCGTCTCGCCTATGCACTTGGGGCCAGAAAGGTGAAGGTTCATAGTGACTCCTAGTTGGTAGTCGGGCAAGTATAAGGAGAGTATGGGGAGAAGGATGGTTGGATGAAATAATACCTCACTATAGTGGAGAAAGCGAAGTCCTGGTTCGAGCCCTTCAGAATACAGTGGATCCCACGGGGCGATAACGCAGAAGCAGATAGGTTGGCAGACTTGCATCGTCCACCACAGGGGACCTAACCCTTGGGATCCTCGTTGAGTTCCTGCTTGAGCCTAGTATCAAAAAAAGAGAAGAAAAAGAAGTCAACACAGCAAACCCTGAACCTGAGTGGGCCGACCAAATCATAAGGTTCTTGAGGAGTAGCGAGTTACCCGAGGATAGGGACGAGGCTAGAAAGGTGCAGACTTGGGTGAGTCGGTACCTATTTATCGATGACACTCTTTACAAGAGAAGCTTCACTCTTCCCCTGCTAAGGTGCCTAATCGAGGAGGAAGTCAACTATATGCTCCGAGAGATACAGAGGGGATATGCGGAAATCACTTGGGAGGCAGGGAAATGACCCATAAAGTGATCTGGGCCGGGTACTATTGGCCCTCCATGCAGAAGGATGCATCATTTGCCGATTTGGGATCCCCAAGTCATAGTTAGCTACAATGGCAAGCAATTTGACAATGCCCGGTATTAGGAATTCTGTACAGAGCTTGGTATCAAGAATCACTTTTCCTCCCTGGCCCATCCTTAAGCAAACGACCAAGTAGAAGTCATAAACAGAACGCTCCTGGGTATGATCAAGAAGAGACTCAACAGTTCTAAAGGCCTTTGACCTAAAGAACTCCCAAGTGTCCTTTGGGCATAATGAACCTCGGTAAGGACTCCAACGGGGGAAACACCATTCTTGCTGGCATTTGGAACTAAGAAGTTAATACCCGTCAAAGTAGGGATGACCTTGCACAAGGTAGGAAACTTGATCCAGAGGAGAACAGGGGAGGCTTTAGACTCAACCTCGACTTGTTGGCAGAAAAAAGAGACGAAGCTGTGCTTCGGGCAATCACCTACAAACAGAAAATGACCAAGTACTACAATTCCTGAGTTAAGGCAAGGAGATTTGCAGTCAGAGATTTAGTGCTCAAGAAGGTGACCCTGACAATGCAAGACCTAACAAAGGGAAAACTAAGACCGAATTAGAAGTGGCCTTATCGGGTGACACGTTACAATCGACCCGAGACTTACCACCTCGAGACAATGCAGGGGGAGCCTTTACAACGACCATGGAATGTAGAGCATTTAAGAAAGTATTATCAAAGAAATTAACATTACCATTTTAACTATCAAAATAATTTGACTATATAGGTTCGTTAGAGCCTAGAGCCATCGAGCCCCGGGTTACAAGACTAACCCTTAGGTCTCGAGGTTGACCTTGAGCCACAAGATTGGTGAAACTCAGGCTACAAGATTAGCCCTGGGTTGCAAGACTAACCCTCAGGTCATGAGGATGACCCCGAGCCATAAGACTGGCGCTACTCAGGCTACAAGATTAGCCCCGGGTTACAAAACTAACCCTTAGGTCATGAGGATGACCCCGAGCCACAAGACTGGCACGACTCAGGCTACAAGGATAGCCCTGGGTTACAAGACTAACCCTCAGGTCACGAGGATGACTCGAGCCACAAGACTGGTGTGCCTCCCCAACTCAGGATAGCCCCGGGCTACAAGACTAACCCTTAGGTCACGAGGATGACCCCGAGTCACAAGATTGACTAACTCTCTCAGTCACAAGGATGTAAATCAAAGGAAAATCTCACCAATTAGGAAAAAGTACGCTACCTCCTTACTAAGTAAGTATAAGTATACCTCCTCCTGAACAAGATAAATAAATAAAAAACACTCGAGAGTATCCGACGACACCTCACTAAGTATTGCCCCGCTCGCGGGAGGCTCTAACACCGAAGGAGTACTGTCAGATACTCTCTCTTATGAAAAACACACAGGAAGGATCAACCCTCGGCATGTATCTACGATTATGAGATTTGGGTTGATTATACGTACATGTTCCCTCACCGTCGGCTCTAAGAAATTCACCCAGAAGGGTCCTAACACTTACCCTACCTTGAGGAATGCTAAAACCCCCCAACATGCATTGATACTTAGAAAATTTTAAAGTCACGATACGACGCAAGGGAAGAAAGCATCACATCACACATTAACGCTTGGAAAATGTTAAAAAAAAAAAAAAGAAAGATAATTTCATTCATAAAAAGAAAGATTACAAAGTAAAAAAAAAATAGTACAGTTACGCCTCAAGGTTTGCATCCCTTGAGATCTCCCCCCCAGAACCACATCTCCCCGGCTGGCATCTACATTTTCAAAGGGCACCAGCTCTTCAACTGCCCCCTCAATCGCTTTCCCTCCCTCAGTTACTGAAACCCATTAAATGCGGGGCCATCATTAGCGTCTATCCCAACTGACATCACCTCGATAGTCGAAACGACAAGCCGCTAGCACCAGAAACAATTAATGATGGGCACAGATAGTTCATATTCCCAGGCCACGTAACCTTGAACTCAGGAATAGGGGGCAACTGATGTGGAAAACTACATTAAGGGCCCTGCTAATTGGTCCCGACTAATTGTTGTCAACCCAAGGGGCTGGCCCAAAACCTCCGACTAGTTCGATACAAAACCCCCTACAACTCCGGTACCAAAACCTTCGAATAGCTTGATATCAAAACCCCCGACCCTAACACAAAATGATCCCTAGGTTACAGACCCCGGACATCCTACTGATCACCTCGACCATCGCTTAATACTTAACCCTAAAAAAGAAAAAAAAGACCATCAAGGCCCATGGCCCCAAGCCCCTAGGGGATCCCAATTGTGGGGAGGTGACGACCTTTACCAACTTAGCCTAAGGATAAGCTTGATCCAAAAAACCGTTATACTGGATAGAATATCTTCTACAAAAGACCTGCCAATTCTAAGAAAATGACATAGAGGACAAGAGAGACGCGGCCAAGAACGTGGGCAACAGTGCCATGCGAGAACGTGGGGGAAAAGTGACAGGCGAGATTCACCTTGATATGCCCCAATTCAAACCTATAAATACGAGTATTACTTCGTATTCTAAGTATGAGATTTTGAAAACCCTAATAGGAGAGAGCTCCTTGTATAGCCCCCTAATCTCTCTAACTTGATTGTCGGAGAGCTAGAAGTCGGCACCTTGCCGGTATTAGCTCCCTAACCCTCTATTGTCTCGTGTGTGTAGGAAGCGTCCCGCCTAAGACATAGACCGATCGTGGATCATCTTGTTGGCGTAAAGGGAGACCCCTCATCTGATACGCCATCAATATGTATTATATACAATTTATTAAGGGACTGTTTGGCAGCCACTTGTAATGTAATCATTTCATTTCAAAATTTTAAGGCATTTTTACCCATAAAGTAATGGTTCAAAATGAACTCATTCATATTTATACTTTTTTTTTATGAATTCATTCAAATTTATACTTGATAACATATATCATTTCATTTTATAAAAAAACCTAAGATGACTTCATTTCTAATTTTAGTTTAGCAAATAGTAAAAAACTGAATGAGTTCATTTTGAACCATTACTTTATGGCTACAAGTACCTTGGAAATTTGAAATGAAATGATTACATTACGGGTGGCTACCAAATAGGCTCTAAGTCTTTTCAAATTATTAATAATTCATAGCTTAATTTGTAATTTTTTTTTGCAAAAGGTCTTGTGTTCAACTCTTAGTGAGATAAATGATTTTTTTTTTTGTAAATAATTCTTAGAATATAAAGTATATAGTTTTCTAAGCTTTTAAAAATTAACAAGATCTTATAGCTTAATTGGTAATGCATTATTATATTGTTTAGTTGGTCTCGAATTCAAATCTGAACCTTATCATTCATGTTTTGTGAAATACATGGGCCGGGCTGAGGCCCGATGAAACTTATAGGGCCGGGCTTGGGCCTAAATATATAAAAAAATTCGGGCCCGAGCCCAATGCCTAATATGGTGGGCTTAGGTTGGGTCTACCATGGCTTGACCCAAATCCAGCCCATGCCCACCCTTACTCATGACTAGCATCCACATGAGGGGAATATTGGTAATGAGAATCGTATGGTTGAGCGGTTTCAAAGGATGCGATCACCGGAGTTTAGGGAACCACTAATCCGATGGAAGCCGAATCTTGGATTATGCAGTTACAGGATATTTTTGAGATAGGATCTATTAATGATCAATGTGTCTCTTTCGTTACTTTCATGATGAAAGGTGAGGCTAAACATTGGTGGCATACCATAAAGGATGCTTATAAGAGAATATAATGAGCCTCTGACATGGGAGATGTTTCTTGAGGTGTTTAGAGACTATTATTTTCCCCTGGTGTTTGTGAGGAGAAGGAATTAGAGTTCCTTAAGTTGGGTCAAGGCAATATGACCATGATATAGTATAAGGCTAAGTTCATGGAATTAACTTTCTTTTTCTCACATATTTTTGCGGATGATGCCATGAAAACTTAGAAATTTCAGTGAGGCCTTGGGCTTAGTATCCATTCTAGTATTTCAGTGTTGAGGTTAATGACCTTTATGAATGTGATTGAGACTGCCCGTATAACGAAGAGGGAGGGTGATGAACATACATGATTGAGGGAAGAGACGATTTCAGTCTCATACTCTTAGGTTACCATTGCTCCCGTGCTTACCAAGAGAAAGACTATCGAACATAGAGCAATTGAGCAAATCAAGATTTGTAGAAAAATGCATGGTGGTACATGCTTTTGGAAAATTGATGCTTGTTTCAACTGTGGATAGATTAGCCACTTGTTTTGTGATTATCCTAGGGCTGTCAACTATTTGATTATTATCCGTGTTTGATGTGTTTTCGATCCACTAATATTTGATTCAAATGAATCTATATCCGATTTGATTATTTGACTAAGTATTCAAATTAGTTGAAATTAATATATAATTAATATTTATATTATGATGTTGTAGGACATGTTATGTATAGTACAACATAAAAATGCCATAACCTTATCCTTAACCCATTTCTCATCTCTCATTCCCAATTTGAATGAAAGAAAGCACCCAGTAGCAAGTTCCCCATTCTCTCATTGATCTATCAATCGTCTTTTATCTCTATAATTTCTAGGTGTTTACTATTTTCGTAATTATCTAAAAAATATTCTACTTCGATCCGATATTCGATTAAATAAACAAATTCAAATATGGTATGCCTATATCCAATTCGTATTCTATCTGTTGGCAGTGAAGGACACCCAAGAAGCCAAGCCAGTTGATGACTAGTAGTGTCTAAAGGTTAGAGCATGTGTTTATGCCATCATCAAGAAAGATAAGAAAGCATTTAAGGCAGTCGTCTTAGGTACTATTCCTTTGTTTTCTCAACCGCACGTGTTTTTATGGACCCAGATATACACACTTGTTCATATCATGTGCTTTCACCAAACAAGCTAGTTTGTCACCTATAAGGTTGGATTATGTGCTACATGTATCTACTCCTCTTAAGAAATCATTGTTAGCCGAATTAGTACTTAAGTCATGTGTTGTTATGGTTGGGGACTTAGAGTACCGGTAAACTTAATCTTACTTGACATAAAGGATTTCGATGTAATCTTGGGAATGGATTGGTTAGCCGCATATCACGCTACAATCCATTTCTATTCAAAGGATCTTGTATTCCACATACCAAAATTGGAAAAATTCTCATTCCAAGGGGTTAAGATGGATTTTTTCCCATGCTTAGTTTCGGTCATTCAAGCCGGGAAACTTCTTCGAAGAGGTTGGTAAGGTTATTTAACTTATATGGTTAGTGATCAAACTTTGGAGGCTAAGGTGGAAGACATGCTTATCATTCGTGAATTCATTGATGTTTTCCTTAAAGATTTCCTAGGATTGCCACCTAATAAGGAAGCGGAGTTTGTCTTTGACTTGGTCTCATGGACCACATGTCACGCCCTAAAACCTGAACACGAAGATTGGGGTAATATAAGTGGAAGCACATGTGTGCAGTGTCACAGGTCTCGGAGTGTGACATTACCCTTTCCTTGCGAAAGGGGTTTCTTACTTACTTAACTACTTATTTGTAGCATATATATATATATACTAAAACCTGAACACGAAGATTGGGGTAATATAAGTGGAAGCACATGTGTGCAGTGTCACAGGTCTCGGAGTGTGAC
>JAOXJP010282692.1:0-19373 GCA_025762735.1 Platanus orientalis | reverse complement strand
GAATTTATTTTAGGCGTTGAAATGTAAAACCACCCACATGTTTACATGTCTCATATTTATACAGTACACACATAATATATATATATATATATATATATATATATATACACAAACTTACAACTGTTTAGAAGCACACATACCTATTTATAAATTATCATAACTTTAGAGAGACACCAATGAAAATGTAGGAAGAATTTGTAAGAAAACTTCATGTCGTTGAATAGGCACGGAAGTCTAGAGTCCAAGGAAATAAACGGTAAGAGAAACGGACCGAATGAAAAAGCTAAAAATGATTTAGTGAGCAAAGGTCCAACTGAAAAAAATTGGGTAGCCCAATCAATCGCTCACTTCCTGATTGATTGTCCACTTAGCTCGATCAATTGCTCAAGTTCTTGATCAATCACCTGGCGCAACTAATTTTAGAAAATTATATTTTTGGGGGGTTTTCAAATTAAAAACTCCCCTAACAAGTCTTGGACTCCTTATGGACCTATATAAGATATTGAAAATGACCTAGAGAGACCTATAAACCCCTAAATAAAGGATCAAGAGCAAGAGGAAGAGAAAAAGAAAGAGAAAGAAAGAGAAAAACCTAGGTTTTGCAAAGATTTAGGGATTTTTCTAAAGAACAAAGGCTTGAGAATGTTTTTTATACACCAAGAGGTAAGAAAACAAGTAAACTATTTCCTAATTCATAGATCATTGCTACTCTATTGTTTTGAAATTATTTTATAAAGGATTTGAATCGTTTTAAGTTCTTAAAAGCTTGTTTTGTAAAAAAAAATTTGTTTTGTAACAAAACATGTAAACTATTGTTTTGTTTTGAATTCCTAGGTTCTTAGATTTATACTATTCTATTTTGCAAAATATTTTAACCATTTTTATCTGGATTTGAATCATTCATCACTGGTTTTATTTTGTCTAAAGTTCTAAAACATGGTTTTGAAAGAGATAAATTAGTTTTGTAAGAACATTATTAAAAAGTTATTTTTTTTCAATTCCTTAGGATTCTAAAGAGTTATATCATCTGTTTTAAATCCATTTTTGGTGTTAATATTACAAGTAAAACTATGTTTTTGAATGAAAAATCAAAAGTTTTAAAAGATGGTTTGGTTTATAAAATGTGGAGAACTATTCCTTTAATTGTTTTGATCTTTTAAATATTGTTAAAGGTATTTGTTTAATGAATTGCAATAAAACTTTCATGTTGATTTTATAATTTATTTTAGATAGATCCATATTGTTCTTGAATCCTATTTTTACAAGGACAAGTGTTGATTTTATACCCTATTCTCAAGAGTACTGTTTTGGACAGATTGATTATGTTTTTGAAAAATATGTTCTACAGTTTGTGCTTAGGTGGATTGAGCATGTTCTTATACGTTATTTTGACTTAGTTAATGTAAAGAATTGTTATATGTTGTTCATATGAATTATATGATTTGATTGAAACTGTAAGATAATGGTATGTTATTTTAGAATGCCATCATACCTATCGAGGGGATTTATTGATGAAACCCATCTCGTCAGGTATATGATGTGAACTATTATGGATCCTCACTACTAGCCACATAGGTAGTAGTAACAACTCACTTTATCTGGTATATGGTGCAAACTGTACCCTTCTCACCTGGGTTTAAATGGTGCGAAATAGACCCTTTTCACTAGGGTTTAAATGGTGTAAACTGTTATATATATTGGCATGATAACAGATATATATGTTATGTTTTGTTACGTTCCATTCTGGCTATGACATGATATCCGTTCTAATATATTATGTTTCATTATGTTTATGTTAAAACATATAAGTAGTGTTGTTTTTTCATTCCGTACATGAAACTGTAATTTTTATAAAACGCTTAGTATTGTAAAATATTGATTTATGAACTGTGTTATTGATTAGTAAATATAAAAAGTATTTGTTTCACTTTTTGTAATTGTGCCAAGTCTTGATCTAATGTTTCCTTAGTTTACCATTTTCTTTTTAAGTTTATCAAGGTCACCCAAAATTTGGCACCCCACAAATAATGAGGAGATAGCCGAGTAGTAGTTTGGATATGCAGGATTAAAGGGTTAGTTGGACTTTGATTATTGCCAAGAGACATTGATTTAGTTATTTCAGTTTAGAGACTTTATTTAATTCAGTTCAGTTATTTTAGTTTAAACTTTAAAGATTATAATGAATTAGTGGATTTTGATATTTGATTTTTAGATGATGGTTCAGATTTTGTCAAACTATTAGTTTAATTTAATGGGAATGTTACATTACATTTTGGATTATTTACAAGATTATGGTTTATGAATTATGGGATTTTATACAAGTCAGACTTATGAGATTGTAGACGGTTGTAACTGTGACTTCAATTCTTTAAGTTCAGTTGGTGTCATCCGGTAAGGTGCCATAGAAATAGGCTTAACGCCTTCAACCAGATTGATGGCAAACTCAATCTCCTTGTCTGGGGGTAGACCAGGAAATTCCTATGAAAACACATCAAGATATTCTTTGACTATAGGAAAGTCATCTATCTTAGGTTCACTCTTCAGATCATCAATAATATAGGCTAAGTACCATAACCCTACTTTCTGTAAAATCTGTTCTGCTTTCATAGCAGAAATCATCTTAAGAGGTTTTTTTTACTCCCTTAAACACCAATTCAGACTCGTCTGAAATGTCAAAGGTGACTTCCTTACTAAAACAGTCCACATTAGCATGGTAGGTAGCCAACCAATCTATGCCTAAGATAATGTCTAAGTCTCTAAGTTCCAACATAATCAAGTTTGTTGGTAACTCAATGTCTGCTATCCTGATAGAATAAGACCTGTAAACCCACTCTACTGTCACAGACTTTTTAAGAGGTGTAGACACAGTCAAGTTATACTCTAGTGGTGTAGGTGTAGCCTCTAATCGTGTAGCAAAACTCATAGAAACAAATGAATGAGTGGATCCTACATCTATGAGTACTTTAGCATCTTGAATTTAAATATGAATAATACTTGTCACCACCATATTGGTTGCTTCAACATCCTCCTTTGTTAATGCAAAGTCATGTCCTTGCACCGTCTGCCTTAGCTTCCTATCATTAACCTTGGCAACCTGCGTATTCCTTATCTTAGGACAGTCCTTGGTCATATGCTCTGTATCTCCACACTTAAAGCAAGCTTTAGTGTCTAAGTAGCAGGTTCTAGAATGTTTCTTCCCACATCTAGCACATGTAGGAATCTCTCGTTGTGTCACCATAATGGTCCGCTTCTTTATTACTTGCTTGCTTTCAGCTGGTTTCTTAGAAGCCTCTTGCATAGGCCTCTTCTTTCCTTGGTCTTTGATCTTCAGCAAGGCTTTCGTTCAACAACTATGGCAATCTCTACAATATTGACAAAATTCCTCAGCCTTGTAGCCACCATCCTGTCTTAGATGCTAGGATACAAGCCTATTTGAAATCTCCTAGCCTTTCTCCACTCATCTCTAGCTATATGTGTAGTAAATTTGACCAGTTCCATAAACTTTTCCTCTTATTGTAGCACAATCTTACTGTCTTGAATGACTTCCATGAACTTTGTCTCCTTCTCATCTCTAATGCTCTGAGGGAAATAGAAATCCCTGAATGTTGTCAAAAAGACTCCCCAAGTTAATAGTTCATCTTCCTCCAAAGGTAATGTCCCTTTAGTTGCTCTCCACTAGTGTTCTACTTCACCTTGAAGCATGAAAACAACAAAAGTAGCATTTTGCTCCCTAGTATAGCCTATGACTTTGTAGATCTTTTTCATTTACATCAAATCCAAGGTTTCATCAATATGCCTCTTGATGGTAAGGGGGTCCATGTAATCCACTAAGTTCAATATTCAATGATTTACAATAGGTTCAATAACAATATTTCCAATAATTCAATTAATAATGATTCACTATCAATATTTCAATTTTTTAATTTTTCAATCATGTTCCACTAACATTAACTGTGGATTCAATAAATTCTACACATACAATTAAATCAATTTGTAGTTCTACAACAGTACAATCAAAATATCTATCATGTTTTGAGTCAAAACACAAAAATAGAATATCTGACCCTCCTAAGGACAATTCTATGAAAAGGCAATTTAGAAACAACACTTGAATAATTTTGTTTTATTATTAACTTGCTGGAATTTTATATTTTATGTATATGATTCATTTTAAACTTAAAGTTTCATAAAATTAGGGTTTAACAAGTTCAGACAAAAACCAAATTCTTGTTTAACCTTGAAAATCCTTTGAAAAAATCAATAGAAAAATCATTTAAAACAAGAAACAATGATTTAGAAATTAAAACATATTGAAAATAACAATATTCAATAGTTTAAATTCATTAAAATTGGATCTAAAGAGTTCTAAAACATAGAAAATAGAAAATTAAGAAAACTAGGGTTTCTCTTTAGAAAAACAATGAAATTTTGTCAAATTGGAAGTAATAGAACGAATTCCTATGAGTTCTATGAATCAAAACAAATCAAAAGCTATGTGTAATGATTATAATATGGATTAACAATAGGTAGGATCGAATTAAAATTTAAAGAACAAAGAAATCTAACACTAGGGTTTAGAATTCAATGAAAATAATATATTTCATACAAACATGGAGTAGAAATGATTTCTATGAGTTCTATGAATCAAAACATGTCAAGGATTATGTGTAATACTTACCTTTAACTTGAATCGATGAAAAATTGTTTCAAATTTGATGTTTTTCAAAATTTTCTTTAAAATTCACAACTTTTCTTCATAGATTTCCAATTTTTTTTTTTTCTCTTCCTTCTTTGATTCTAATGAGTTTCTTGGGTTTGTAGTTTGATTTTATGTTGCTTTTATAGAGATAGGAGGTGTCTAAGTTGAGTTAAGAAACTTTCCAATTCAAAACTCAAAACTAAAAAAAAACACGATTTTTGCATTTAATCACAGTTTTCAGTCTTTTTGAGTTATTTATGATTTTGCCACTGGACTAAAACGGCTCTAACTTTCTCTATAGGACTATGTTTTTCGAACCGTTTATTGCATTAGACTCTAGACTTCAAGACCTTTCTTTTGGTATATTTTTTGTAATAAAATTATCAGGTTTACTATTTTTCATATAATTTCAAAGTTCTCCTATGTTTTTAGGTTTATAATTCTATCATAAAGACAAAAATAATGGAAATGCATAAGAAAAATCTTGGGTATTACAATAACTCATGTAAGGGTCTTTGACAAAATAAAACACATACCAATGTAAGGGTCTCCGACAAAACAAAACACATAACTTAGGTAAGGGTCTTTGACAAAACATATCACATAACCTACATAAATGTCTCAAATATAACATATCATATAACATATGTTGGGCCACTAGGGCCGTCTTCACCTATTAATGTGACCCGACGATTGAATACCTGATGGCACCATTTATAAAGCCCGGTGACTAGGCATGCATATATTGGACCACTAGGGTCTTTTTCACCTATTAATGTGACCCGGTGATTAGGTACCTGATGGTAGCATTTATAAAGCCCAGTGACTAGACATGGATATATTGGACCACTAGGGTCGTCTGCACCTATAACTGTGATCCAGTGATTGAGTACTTGATGGCACCATTTATAAAGCCCAGTGACTAAGCATACACATAATAGACCACTGGGTCAACCCACAAAGGGGTCTCCAGGTCCAAGAAGGGAGACCCACTTAAGGGGTCTATTCTATGGGGTTATGTTTAGCCAACCCATATAAGGGTCTCCGGGCTCATAAAGACCATATATAAGGGTTGCAAGGATCGATCCACTTAGGGTTCTTCAGGCCCAAAAAGGCATGTTCCTACATAGGGTATCATATCAAATCCTCATATCCAAAACCATGCTTATATAAGATAAGGTAAACTACTACATAAGTATGCCATTTAAAATATCTACGTATTCTATCTTATAAAGAGTCCAAAAGGATGAAGAAGTAAACTATATGTACGGGGTCAAATACCAAAATGCAAGTGAAAATGTTTGACCCAACTCTAAAGACATAAAAGACGCTCATGAATGTAAAATTGTTTTATGCCAAATTATCATCAATGTTAAAAATCAAGTATCTCAAGTTCTTTGAAAAATCATGTAGAATTCCACGCAAAATGCCTCATAAAAATACCAAGGTTAACCATGCCAAAAACAACATGCTCATACCATCAAAAGCTACCAATGCATGCAAAGCCTAATTTAGGACATCAAATTCCAAAATTTTAACATGAGAATCAATAAAATAATACAAATCAACATGGATTAGTATAAAGCAAGAGAATCCACCAAAGTAAGTAATAGGCTTATGCAAAGAGTCTGAAGGCATCCAAGAGACATGAAAATCATGGAGTACTAATTGTATGACAATTCAGTAAATAAGTAAAGAGCAAGAAATTAGGAATTCCAAAAGGAAATCAAAGGGGTAATCCAAGATACATCATATAGAACTTCTAAGCCATCCAAATTACATGAATGCATCTCCCAAAACCTTTTTTAAGTAGAGCAGAGATCACCAAACTCATTAAAATGAGACACTACCATCATGTAGCTAACTCCATAATCTAAGAACACATAAAAATAGAGTAAAAAGAACCTTTCAATCATGCTCACATCAAAGGAATTAGAATCCACATAAGGAAATCAATATTCTCATGGAAATTGAATATGAATTCACCAAAGCAAAACATATCCTGAAACAAATCTAAGATTCTGGGGAAAGGAAAATGTGCATAAGATACATATCCATCAACCAACAAAATTCCATAGGGATTGAAACCACAAATCAATGAACATAGAATGAAAATTATACTTATATGAACCTATAAATGGAAAGTGCAAGTATAAATTGCATATCCACTCACCAATCTTTTAAACCTTCAATGCTCTAAGGAATCCTCTCTTAAGACTCATTTATCTTTGTGGTTTCTTCATTATTCTAAGAGAAAACAAAACATTTCTATGATTACGTACCATAAACTAGTGCAGAAAACAATGAATGAACCTTGATCTAAGCTAGATCTAAGTTTTGGCATCTTACCAAGCCTTGGAGAAGATGATTTGCTCTCTTCCCCCAAGTCTTTCCCAAAGTTCCCCTCTTCCCAAAATCCATTTCTTTCTGTCACACAAACCCTAATTGGATAAAGAGTGGGTTTTAAGGTTGTCCCATAGGATTCCTAATAAAAAAAGGCATCACATGTGTGACCTAGATCCCAAAGGGGATCCTACCCCCAAATTAGATCAGGAAATGTCCTAGTCAGGATGTGGCTAGAAAGATCATTGATAACACCAAGGCGTTTAAAAAAAAGGTTGTGACCAAAAGGGATGTGTAGCCACAGTTTCAATAGGGCAGAGTTGCTTATCTTAAGTGTGGGAAGATTCATGTTGGTGTTTGCCGTTGTGAGACATGAGCTTGTTTTAAAGTGGAAAAGGTGGGACACATGATCAAAGATTGCCCTGACATGAAAATAGATCAGATGGCTAAGCCTATTGATGGGAAGTCAAGGCCGAAGGTTCAGGGTGTGTTTATGTGGTTACTGAGAAGGATGTGAAGGTGTCCAACACTACGGTGACAGTTACAATCCGTTTATTTTCCCATGATTCTAGAGTACTCATAGATCCTAGATCCACACATTTATTTATATTTGATAGTTTTGCCACACTTTGATACTACACCGGAACCATTAGAGTGTGAACTAGTGATATCTACTTCACTTGGTAAGACTATGATAGCAGAACTAGTATACAAGTCATGTGTAGTTGTGATTGGGGAACAAGAGATGTTAGCAGATTTGGTGTTACTAGACCTACAGGACTTTGATGTGATTCTTGGCATGGACTGGTTAGCCGTTCATCATGTTAAGGTGGACTGTTAGAGTAAGGAAGTAACCATTAGTATCCCCAACCAATCTGAGATTATATTCAAGGGAATTCGGAGTTTCTCTGAGATGATTTCTGTCCTTAGAACATAAAGGTGGGCTAGGGTACCTAGCTTACATTTTAGATGATCAGAAAGATGGAGTGAAGATTGGAGACATATCTGTTGTTAGAGATTTCGATGATGTATTTTTTGAGGATCTTCCAGGTCCACCTCAAGACAGGGATATTGAGTAACCAAGCCTATCTCTATGGCACCAAATTACATGGTGCCAACTGAATTGAAAGAGCTTAAGGCGTAGTTGTAGGATTTAATTGACCGAGGTTTTGTCCGCCCCAGTGTTTCACCATGGGGTGCACCCGTCTTATTTGTGAAGAGGAATGATGGAACCATGAGGTTTTGCATTAACTATAGGCAGTTGAACAAAGTCATAGTGAAAAATAAGTATTCACTGCCCAGGATTGATGATCTTTTTGACCAGTCACAAGGTGCTAAGGTTTATTCTAAGATTGATCTTAGATCCGGATACCATCAGCTTCGGATTAAGGGTGATGATATACCCAAGACTGCCTTTTGTACTAGGTATGGACATTATGAGTTTTTAGTTATGTCTTTTGGATAGACGAATGCACCTGTAGCATTTATGGATTTAATGAATAGGGTTTTTTGACCGTATTTGGACCAATTTATTATTTTGTTCATTGATGATATTTTGATTTATTCAAAGAATCAAGAGAAACATGAAGAGCATTTGAGAATTGCACTACAAGCACTAAGAGACCATAAGTTATATTCTAAATTCAACAAGTGGGAATCCTGGTTAGATAAAGTGGGTTTCTTAGACCATGTGATCTCAAAAGATGGGATTTATGTAGATCCTAAGAAGATAGAGGCTGTGGTTGATTAGCGTAGACCTGCGAACATGTTTGAGATTTGTAGCTTTTTGGGACTAGCTGGTTATTACAAGAGATCGTGGAAGGATTTTCTAGCACAACTGGACCATTGACTATGCTGACTCAGAAGAATGCCAAGTTCGACTGGAATGAGGCATGTGAGCATAATTTATAAGAATTGAAGGATCGTTTGGTTTTTTGCACCGGTCTTTACATTACCATCCAACATAGGAGGAAAATATGCGATCTACAATGATGCATCTATTAAAGGTTTAGGTTGCGTAATGATTCAAGACGGGAGAAGTTATTGCCTATGTGTTTAGACAGCTTAAGCCTTATGTAGTGTAGGGGGGAGACGGAGGCACACTTGGGGTGGGGTGACCCGTGGGAGATTGGCTACTCGTGTGAGGTGGGACCCATAAGAGGTGGGGCCCACGAATAAGGGTTCGACCGAGAGCCTGGCCTAGCTTAGGCTATATGATAAAAGGTTTGATTTGCCTCCTTCTATCAGTTCAAGTTTTTAGAGAAAATGGTTGGTCGTTTTACATCAAAGTGGTACCAGAGTAGGTCTCATGTTCGAAACTCTTTTTTGAGGGTGATTCATGCAGGGGCATTTTCAGACCAGGTTCGAATGGGGTAGCTTGTGGGAAATAGAGGCACTTATGAATGTATCACTATCAGAGGGTATTATGAGGTTTGGAAAGAAAGGAAAACTAAGTCCTAGTTTTATTGGACCGTTTGAGATGTTAAGATGGGTGATGTTTTTGAATTGGCGTTGCTACAGATTTGTCATATGTCCAAAATGTGTTTCATGTATCCATATTGAGGAAGTACATGTGTAATCCGTTTCATGTGTTAGAATTTGAACCATTGTAAGCTAAAGAAGACTTATTTTATGATGAACAACCGGTTTCGATTTTAGATAAGAAAGAACAAGTTTTACGTTCGAAAGTGATTTTGTATTTGAAGGTACTATGGAGGAACCATTTAGAAGAAGAAACAACTTGAGAAGGTAAAGACGAGATGAAAGAAAAGTATCTGCATTAAAGGTATGTCAAATTAAGAGAACTGAATTTATTTTAATGGGGGGATAGTATAACACCCTGCACATATTCACATATATTTTTGCACACGTGCCACACCGATATCGAACACACATGTTATATATGTTCTGCACACACTTAGAACAATTTAACCCACAAGTATTGACCTGTAAATTGGGACAACTTTAGAGACACACCAGCGCAAACATAGAAATAATATGTTAGCAAACTTTATGTCATTGGAAAGACACAGAAGTTTAAAGTTTAAAGAAACAAACGAGCGAAATAGACCTAAACAAAAAAGACATGGGCGTTTGAATGCGCATAGGTCAAACAAAAAAAGGGTTTCTGGAAGGGCTTCGGCCCAATCGATAGGGAGGACCTTTGATAAATCGAGCTAGGGAGATCTGATAGATCAACCAGGAAGCCCGATTGATCGGGCACCCCCCAATTGATCGAAATGTGTATACGCGTTTCGGGCTGGTTTTTGAAAACTCGAATTTTCGAGTTCTTTCACCTTTGGGGTTTCTTAATTGGACCAAAAGACCTTTAGGGTCTATATATGAGTGGTTTTCGACCTAATTTGACACAAAAACATAAGAGACGAGGGAGAGGAAGAATCAAAGAGAAAGTTAGGTTTTTGAGCAAGTTTTAAGAATTTTTGAAAACGTAAAGCTTTGTTAGGATTTCGTTTTTAAACCAAGAGATAAATAAACTAAAACACTTTTACATCGTTTTGATTTTTCTTAGGTTCTTTGAATCGTTTTGTTCAGTTTTCTTTAGATCTATGAAGGTTTTTGCTTGATTAGGTTCTTAAAAACATGGTTTTAAAAAAGGGAAAAATCTGTTTTGTAACCGCTCAAACATTTGGTTTTGTTTTGTTTGATGTTAGGTTCTTAGTTTCGTTTTGATCACTGGTTTGGCAAAGAAACTTGATGTTTATATCTATTTAGATTTTTACATGTTTGAGGAAAAAACAATTTCAAGCAAGTTCATGTTCTATATTTGGGTTTTGATTAGTATAGGTTCTTAAATGATTTTAATCTCTGTTTTTCAAAAGAAAAGATTTGTTCTACTCAGTTTTTAAATTTTTTTGAAAGGATTTTAGTAAACTTAATTTTTAAAGCTTGTTTTAGTGTTCTTCGTTATACCAATCTGTAGAGCTTTGTGCTTAGAAGGGTCAAATTCTTGTTTTCTGTTTTGCTTCAAAGATATCCATTGTTTAAAAATTATTAAAGATTATTAGTTTTGTTCTGCCTTGATATTTACTAGTATTTGTATTTGTTTTGAAGAAAATATCTGTTTAGCTATGACATGAGACCTCTTTGCCATCAAAGAGACATATTTGATGGTGCCCCTCATTAGGTTTAAATAGATACGTTCAGGTACCATCTTTGTCGGGTCACATTAATTGATGATGTTGTGATACTCGCCACTGGGCGTGAGATAGTAGTATCCTACCATCAGATTGTAGATGGGTTCATATTGTTATGTTATGTTACCTGTTATCTAGCAGTACTTTATGTTTGTTAGATTTCCGGTATATGATTCAGTTGTCTGTTATCTATCTTGCATTACATGTTGGAGGATTCAGGTATTTGTTTCAATAGGTCTCATATATGCATGTTTGTTTAGTTTAGTTCACTATTTCAGTTATGTATTTTTGATTATGTTTCTGTTTAGTTATGCATCTTGATTTCCATTCTTTTATGCTATTTGTTCTATATTATTTTCTTATGTAAAGTAATTGTTTTGAAAGCGTGCTTCATTTTGTTTTGATTATGAAAAATATTCGTGTTCACTAATCTAATGATTTCAGCATGTTAAGTAGTGTTCCTGTTTATTTACAAAGTCAGTCACGTTTACAGAGGTGACACCATTGTTTTCAGATGATGAAAATGATAAGGTAGATGAGTAGTGTGGATTCTAGTGAGAGAGCGATGATGGAGATTTGATTTAGTTTATTTTCAGACATTATGTTATGTTATTTCAGTATTTGTTTAGAGACATTTGATTTAGTTTAGTTCAGTTATTTTAGTTTTATTTGAAAAGATGTTATAGGTTAGTTTAAAGTTTCAATTTTATAGAGATGGTTTGTTATTTGAGATTGTGTCAGACTATGGATTTTATTTATGGATTATGGTTTTTGAATTTTAAATTTAATGGAATGAATAGTTATAGTTTATTAATGCAATTCTGCAGCGTATGTATGTATGGAAGGAAAGATGGGAAAAATTTATAAACAATTCGATGGACATTGATATGAATGGATTAATGTCACATTACAAAATTCGTAGCCTTACAGGTATGGGTTTTGGGGTGCAACAATTCTTACACCCCAACTTGAAAACTAATCTCCGTTTCAAAAACTTTTCACTAAACCTCCAAATTATGAGTTTCTTTGTATGTTAAGATGCATAAGTTTTACATGGTTTCGGCCATATAATTCTAGCAAGTTATAACCATGTTCATGTCTTTGTGTTTTGCAAACATTCCAATCGGTTGCCAAACCAAATTTTCCCCTCATAATTGGCTTTGATCCTAGTTCTTTATTGTTACCTTCTTTAGGCTCCCTTTATTTGTTCTCAGGTTCCAAGTTTGATAGGTCTCTCTTCATTCTCATCTACTGCCAACCAATCCTGCTCCTTAAATTTTGCCGAGAATATTTCCTCACACAGCTCTTCTTCTTTACAAGTTCAATCACAACCGTTGGATTGTTCATCTTCTCCAGTTCAATCGCATCCATTAAATGCAGTTTCCTCTCCTATTATATCCAACTATTGGAATTGTCACTTCATAATAAATCCTAGCCATCTACTTCCTTACAACCTGATGCTTTAAGTTCAATCCCATACATTAAATTTGTCTTCTTCTCCTGTTATATCCATACCATCAGATCTGTCACCACTTTATAATAACTCCGAGCCGTCTACTTCTTTACAACCTAAGCTTCAATCTCAACCATCCACAATAACTCCAGTTATTTCTTCTTCCTTGTCACCTACCTTATCGTCTAACTCACCTTCAACATAACATTCTCTTTTTACTACCTCTCCATCATCATCACAAATAGTTCCAGCTTGCAATAGTCATCACATGGTCGCTTGACTCAAAGATGGGATTACTAAAAGAAAATCAGATTGTTGTTTTCTTACACAGGATTTGACAATGATTGAACCAACTAGTTACTCTAATGCATCTCACTCTATTGTCTGGCAACGTGCTTTGTCTAAGGAATTCAACACACTTCAGAAACAAAACAAGGAACATGGATTTTAGTTTCACTGAGTTCGAATCATCATCTAATAGGGTGTAAATGGGTCTATAAAATCAAGAAAGATGCAACTGGCAACATGTCACGTTATAAAGCACGATTGGTGGCTAAAGGCTTCAATCAACAACCTGGTGTGGATTTTCATGAAACCTTTTGTCCTGTCATAAAACTTCCTACAATTCGCATCATATTATCACATGCTCTTCACTTTAATTGGTGGATTCAACAATTAGATGTTAAGAACGCCTTTAAGACATATATATGACTCAACCACAAGGTTATATTGATCCGACCCATCCAACTCATGGATGCTAACTTAGAAAAGCTATTCATGGTCTTCGACAAGCTCCAAGGGCATGGTATGGTCATTTTTCGCAGTTTTTTATTAGACAAGGATTTAAAATGTGCCACACCGGAAAATCTCTATTTGTAAGGCATAGCGACAAGTCAATTACAATTCTCTTAGTCTATGTTGATGATATATTGCTCATGGGTAATGATCCCATGTTTATTCAGACACTTACAACAGTTTTGAATACTCACTTTTATATGAATGATATGAATCATTTTCTAGGCATAGAAATTAAATAGTAGTTCGAGTGTCTTTCTTACTCAAGAGACTCACGCAAAATCAATACTTCAACGAGCAGGGATGACTGGATGCAAGGCCTTCGTTACTCCGATGTCTTCAAAGAAATATACTTCCAATTCGTCGGATCCATTGTATGATGATCCTACTCATTTTAGAAGCATTCTTGGGGTTCTTCAATACTTGACGATCACTTTCCCAAAGATAAGTTTTGCTGTAAACTTCGTATGTTAGTACTTGCATGAACTGCATCTCTCTCATTTTTAAGCCGTCAAGAGAATCTTGCATTATATTAAAGGCACCATATCATTTGGATTGCATTACTTGACGGGATCTCTTACTCTTACTGTCTATTCGGATGCGGATTGGGCAGGTAATATTCAAGATTGAAAGTCTACAATGGGTAATTGTATCTATCTTGGTACCAATCCAATTTCATGGAGTGCCCGTAAACAACAAACTGTTAGCCGCTCTTTCACTGAAGCTAAATATCATGCCTTAGCATCTACTGCAATATAATTTCTTTGGCTTCAGATGCTTCTAAAGAACTGAATATTCCTCTTCTCAACATTCCACCTGTTCGGTGTGACAACGTGTCAGCAATCGAACTAGCTTTGAATCCTGTATTCCACGCTAGAACGAAACACAGAAATTGATAATCACTTTATACTAGAAAGAGTTCTCAATAAACATATTCAAGTGTATCATGTTTCAACTTCGGACCAAATAGCCGATATTCTTACTATATCATTAACCTCTCAATGGTTTTGCTCTCTTAGGTCCAAGTTGAAGGTTGAATCTCCCTTATCAACTTGAGGGAGAATGTTAGAATCAAAGCTGTTAACCACAGTTGTATTCAGTTCTTCGTTGTAACCAATCTTGTAAGGTTGTTAACTTAGTTATTAGTTCAGTTGTAAGTTCTGTACTGAGAATTCTATAAATAAACAAACAGAGACTCAGAAGTGTGCTGAGTTCTCATTCTTTCTTTTCTCATTTTTCAGACGCTTTCAATGTACACATTCTTCAGACAAAGATGATGATACACCGAGGGGATTGGATCTCTTCACATTCACCCATTTTCTGTTTCAAAAAAAAATATTGATCAGTAGTTTTTTTTACTGGCTTCGCTATCCATTCCATTCTTCTATTGTTTTTTTCATGACTCATTCAATTAGATGGAGGAATCCATTGCCCACCACTTTTCATCTTTATTTACAATGAAACAGGTAAAGATAAATTGAATGTTGTTGATCAGAATGTTGAGATCTTGCTTGGCTTTAGGTGTTCTTTGGTCGGAGTATGGGGTGCGATGTTCGGTTGATTTTTGCTGAAAGTACAGATGGTGGTTATGGAGTTAGAGTAATTTTAGAAAGTACCACAGAATTGTAAGTTCTTTTAACTCCAAGACTGTTTGGTAACTCATGCAACTTATTTATAAAGTAGTATAAACACAAGATACTCAAATACATATTGCAGTTTGAATTTGTCTCTTTTTTTAATAATCTACAAAAGTAAGTGCTAATGTGCTATTACATGATTATTTAACTTCATTGCAACATTTGAAATCCCAGTTATAAGTTAAGCATTACCTTGAACTTGCCTCACCAATTCAATTGTAACCAACATTTTGTTGTATTAGACAGGTCACTCCCTTGATGACTACGGATAAATGCACCAAAAGATCAACTAATGCAGCAGAAAAAAGAAGATATCATAAATTGATGTAGAATAATTTTCCAAAGCTTCAAATAATTTTAAATAAAGGATGCGGAAGCAAAATAAATTAAGAATTGAATTTTAGAACACAAATAGTCATGAAAATTTAGAAAACAGTAAATAGAGTAAAAAAAAAGGAGTTACAATGAATTAGAAGTGAAAAGAAGCAGAAAAGACCCGAAAGGTTATTTTTGTAATTTTTGATAGAAAATCTAAAAAACTATCAAAATGCCCCTTTGAGCATTAGAGAATTTTGAAATTTTTAGGGTAGTTTTTCCAGGATTCTATAGTTAAAATTTCATTAAATTCCGACAAGAATTGATGGATTAAATCATGAAATTTCAGAAACTTGAAGGTGCTTAAATGGAGGTTTAAGAAGAGGAGGAAGAAAAAGGAAGAAGAATAATGATAGAAAGAAGAGGATAAGAATGAATATAAAGAAAATAAAGAAAAATATGATGAGAAAAAATTAAGAGAGAAGTAGAAAGATAAGAGATATACTTTGAAGGAAAGAGGGAGCTTGTGGTTGCACCTATGGAAGAAGAATAAGAGAGAGGAGAGCCATGATTGGCATTAACTCTTGGAAGAGAGATACACTAGGCCCATGGCTTACCTTGGGAATACCCAAATCTTTAAAAACTTATTTATTCTTCACTGTAAAATTATGAAGGAGGGGTTGTCTTTAAATAGACTTACAACCTTAAACAATTAGATACTTGCAAAAATTAGAAACTTTATAAAGATCCTAAACTTGCTAGCCGAGTTTTATAATACATAAAATTTTTAAAAAATTTTCCTAAAAATTAAAACTACTAAAACTTTAAGACTTTCTAAAAAGACACTATATGGATGCCCCGACGACCCCGTTAGTAATTTGGTCATAACTTTCTCAAATCACCTCGGATTTGTGCAATCTTGGGCTTGTTAAGAAGGTAATTCAATAACCTATCTAATGACACCAAAATCAAGCAAAAAAGTGAACTTTTGGGCATAGAAAAATTGGATCCAAAGTGAAAAACGGGATTACAACTAAAAACCCCTAAAAACTAAACTAACCATGACACTATTGGTCTTATTACAAAATTACCCACCCCTTACAAAATCTGAATTGACCTCACATAAACATGCAAATTTAAATTGTATTCTCTTATGTAGGGGTACATACATAAGTCACATGATGTTGTCTACATCATCTACGCTAGGGATATGATGCAAAAAAAGAAAGGATTGGCTTTTCTCTTCTCAAGTGTGCATGATGTGTAAGATGAGGGGAGAAACAACAATGTACTCATCTGTTGTAACTTTTTTGGCAAAAATTTGCTCCTTTTATTGTCTCGTTTTGGTGTTTGTTGGGTTGTTTATGAAATTCCCTAGATGATCTATACACTAATCCTAGAGGAGGGTGAATATGATTATTTCCAATTTTTAAATTTATCCCCTTGAATTGATTGCTTTCTTAATTCACTTACCCTAATATGTATACTTTAAATAAATGTGTGAGAAGTGATGTTGTATAGCTGGATTTTACTATTGTTTCAAATTAGGAATCAGGTGATTGTGTTCATTTAATTCTAATAATTGAATATACTAATGGAACAAGTTCACAAGTGAATTAAATGAAATAACTAGGCACCCAATTAATTAAGAACAAATGCAACACAATTCACTTGCAAGAGACAATATTTATAGTGGTTTGGCACATCAGGCCTATGTCCACTGTTGAAAAGCTCGTTACTAAGCTATGGATTTTATTAATAGAATTAACTATCTATTATAGAAAAAATCATTAAAAACTGGTCTCACACTTACAATCCCACAAGAATTCTCTTGCTATATGATTTCTTGTGTCTGGTGGCTCTGACGAACATTCTCAATACCTCCAGTGACTTTGGCGAAGGTCACGATTCTATATTAATAAAGTTTAGGATACTAGAGATGAATCTCTAAGTCATATGCCTCTCAATAGGCAGATTTTACTATAGTCTCAAATCCATTAGGATTAAATGCCTCTAAATTAGGCCAATATTATTATGGTGCACAGTGATTTATTCCTCTAGATGAATATGAGTGTGAGGAATAAATTCTTAGTCAAATGCTTCTATAACTAGGTAGATATTACCATTAAATTCAATAATTACTCTAGAGAATTAAACACTATTACCTCGATGTGGCTTTATCTCTTGGAGGTTTTTTTGTAGAATTTCCGAGTCTCAAAATTCCTAATCCACACGTTCTCTTCATGTGCCAATGATTGTGTTTGAGTGTGGCAAAGAACTTTCTTTCAGTTGCTTACCAGTAGAAGAGTACATAAGAGAGATTTATCTCCCCCCAGTAATGGTGTAGTGATACTTTGATGCATAAACCATTCTTTAATAAAGATTAATTGTTATTCTACTTGTTCTTAACTCTAATTAGAGTTTGGGGTATTTATAGAGGATGGAATCTTCACTCCCTAACGATTTCGACAATTTATTTTTTTCCAAAATTGTCGCATCGGATTGGTCTAGCTGGACTTGGATCGGTTCTCCTTGGATCGATCCAGGAGGTCTCTATATGCATTTCTAAGAAACTAAAGAACCCTCGGATCGGCCCGAGGACTCTCAGTCTGTGCAGAGAGGTACTGGAACCCTCAGATTGGTTTTCCAAAGTGTCGGATTGGTCCAGTTAATTTAGATTGGTCCGAGACCCTCAGATCGGTTTAATTAACCTGTTTTATGCTGAATTTACCTGTTTTGACTGTTTACATGCCAGGGTTAGAGATGTTCTTTTCTAAGGCTTTGGCTGATGTCCAAACTAAGCCAACTTAGGTATGGTTTGGTCTTTATGAGCATATTTACCACTTTTATAAACATTTTACCTTTCTAGTCCATAAAGTGGCTCCAGATGCTTTCAAGTTGAGCCATGATCATTAGCTTCTTGTCTTGTGTGGTCTTCTGGTCTTGGATGTCTCAATTCTTGTTCAAATACTAGACACTACCATCTAAACTATATCATGACTTTTAACATTTTACAGTATACACGTCATGACCTAGTCTATTACACATGTATTTTGTTATGGAATGGAATTGACAACTTCAACTAAATATAACATATACAATCTCCCCTTTGACAATTCTATGACAAAACCCTTACAAAATACGTGCCTACAAAGGAGTACAAAAATAGATATGAAAATGAAATTATAGACTCCATAAACTTTACACACTAACAGATCTTCATAGGATTGATGAAGTTTGCTCCCCTTTAAGATATATTGAGTCCTGCTGACGTGAAACACTCTTAACATACCTTTCTCAAGCATTATACCAAGTCAAGTGTGGAATATAAGATATTATAATAAAATGCACAAGGTCAATCATGCAAACATTCAAACAAGCACAGGAAATCACGTAATGAAGTATATAATAATAATATATGCCAATTGAATTTATTTGCATTTTCATCTTTAGTTGCAATTATTTCAGATTTTTCATGTTTATTGGAACAATTGCATTATTATTATTATTATTATTTTTACTATTTGCGCATTGTTCTCCCCCTTTGTTTAGCTCTCATGTTTCCTTCCTATCTACTTGATTTCTTTCTCCCCTATTCTCCCCCTTTTTGTTATGAATTGAAAAAGGTAGATAGTGACATCTAAATGTTGGTTAAGTTGTACATCATGGGGCTAAAAATAGTATAAGATTTAACTATGTATTTAGATGTACACAACAAAAAGAATAAGGAGACTCACATATCAAAATTAGGAATATTACAGTTAATAATTGATTTTCAAACAAAATAATGTCATTACAAAATATCTCATTTAGTACTTTGACATCCAAAAACATGAAGAAAGAAAAATATATACACATCTGACACAGAGGAATAGCAAAGAGAAGAACACGTCTCCTTTGTTGGGAAAAACCCTAAACTTCATCAAGGAAGAGAAACTCGTTCTAAAACTTTTATTAATGAAAAACTGAATTGCCTT
>JAOXJP010282681.1:0-19374 GCA_025762735.1 Platanus orientalis | reverse complement strand
ACTCTCCCCTAGAATAACCTTACAATCCTTACATATTGACTTTTCTAGCCTCCTAGTAAGAAAAAAGTCTATCTGACATCTATTTGACCCACTTTTGAAAGTCACCAAATGTTCCTCTTTCTTTATGAAGTATGTGTTTGCTAGGTGGGACACTTCTCTCCTCTCATCTTTAGTTAAGCCATATATGCAATGTTGTTGAAAGAAATGTGTTTCCTACATGAATTTCGTGGGAAGACAAATCTTAAACAACTTCCTTTTGACCTATACAGTGCCCATGATAAATGGATAAAGGATGGTTTAGAAAGGAGCAATGCACGTCATCTCATCGGCATCACCCTCAAGGATCACAAGGACATATGGTAAAGCGGTTAAATAAGCACCATGAAATTATTAGAAGACTGAAACTCTTTAGGGCCTCACTTTGTTTAATGAAAACATTGAATCTTGAGAAGGGGTTTAGGCCAAAGCTGGCAACGACACTTTTTAGGTGAGCCCGAAGAAGGGATGGGCCTTACAGTCGCTTCGGCCTAAGGGCATGCAATTAAGTGTTAACTCACTAGTTACTCTAGCAAATGATCAAGTCAAGAGACCCGCCATACCATTGAATGGTCAAAGACACTCACAAGGGAGAGAAAGTTATTCCAAGCCACCTTCTACGATTAAAAGGCATTAAGAGAATGTTGGAATTTGATGTCGTGGACCAAGAAACGACAAACCAGCCAAAAACTCTGAAGCCGGTTTATCCACAGAAATTCCATAGGAAGAAGAATGTTCGCATGGATGAAAAGTTATCCACACAAACAAAATCTATTTCTCAACATGTATGGGTTAACCTTTCAATGTTATGGACATTAGCATATCCATAAGGAAGGATAATGCCCAACCACAGTATCCTCAACCATACCGAAAAGTAATAGGTAGGGTCTACTATCTTATAGGGACTGTTTTAATACCAAAATGCTTGATGAAAGCTAAAGCAGCCTTAGCCTGGAAGTCGACATCAACCAAAAGCGAGAAAAAGCCAAGGTAAAGGTCTCTTTCAAAGCAAAGAGACATACATATATGTTTTGAAAGGGACATGATGATAATAACCCCATCGGAACCCTCTATTAAGGAAATGAAGAAATCTCCAAAAGACTTTATTCATGCACATGAGCCGGGTAAGCTTGTATATGTGGCCATCATGATGACTGGGGAAAAACAAAAGTGAAAGAGCCTAGTCTAGGAGAAGGACGATGAGTGTACACAAATTAATTCTATGGAAACTCGAAGTTCTATAAATGAGAGTCCCTTGCAGAAAAATACCAATGCTAGAAAAATTTCTAAGTATCTGTCAACTGGATCAAGAATGTGTCAATTTTGAAGGAGAGTTTCACCAATATTCAATCCATCCGGGAAATATTTATGACCAAACTTCAATCTGAACACACCAAGGCAAGATGATACGCACGTGTTTAAATTTCCAAGACCAGGTCGAAAATCTCCTCTTTGACCAATCCTGGCCATGGGAAGTGACAAAGTGCACGTCTCAAAAGGGAAGGCATATGCCCTATTTACTCACCACTTCGCCTGTGTAGGTTGGGGTGTTGGCAGCCAGTGTTGCGTCAGCTGCTAATGATGAGGAAAATCTCTCACAAGAAACCTATCCCAATGAAAAACAAGGGAACAAGTTTGATGTAGAAGAGGATGAAGACCCTCGGGACAAATCAGCTCAAGGAAAGTACTAAGCCCTACGCAACATAACCAGGAGATTCAAATATAGTTGGAACAACTGATCCTCACAACTTCAAACTGATGTTGCCATTAGACTTCACAAAAGGGACACCCTACTTAGGAGTACCCCTCATAAGAACTACAACTACAGAGACAAATGTTCCGCCAGCTACGAGTAGGCCATACATTACTATACCGCCACTAGAATCCTAGTTCATTCCTAGAGATCCGCCAATCCAAAGCACCTCTTATGAAGGCACACAGACATTTCCATCTGGTGGTTTCTCCAATAGGGGAACGGTAGGGCAATCCATGCCATCTCGAGAGACATATCGAGGCTCCCTACCACAAAATTTCACTAGCTATCAATCACAACAGTAGCATCCCTTAGGATAAGTTCTTACCATGGCCTTTATCCTAATAGAATTTCTCATTTATGTTGAGAAACAAGTATGGGATTAGATCCATGCTTCGAAGATCGATAAGAACTATAAGTTGCATACCCTTACCAAGCCATATCTTGCCAATGTGGATATTGTATTCTTCCTTATGGGTTTTAAGCAACCAATCGTCAAAATGTTTGACATGACCCGTTCCATACATCTTTACCACTTTAAATCTAGATGTGGAATGATAGCCAACAATGATCTCCTCATGTTGTGGTTATTCGTTTAATCTCTACAAGGAGCAGTGTTTTTATACTACTCAAACCTGCCATATAGGTTCATCAAAATTTGAGACAACATGCAGGAGTTCCTAGATCAATTTGGAGCTCATAGGTCTAAATTTATGTCTCAAAGCTTATGAATGAAAAGCAAAGAGAAGGGAAAAAAGGTTCTCAACTACGTTTAAAGGCGGAAGAGACTCACATTTAGATGCACTCATAAGTTCCTACAACATGAATTCATCAGGACGTGTCTTGGGAATTTGCAACATGATTTGACAACTAATCTTACCCCTAAAATCTTTTTTAACTTCAATAATTGGCCACTAAAGCCCATGAACTCAAAAGTAAAATCTTGGAAAGAAAAAAGAAGAGAATGAAGTCCTTCAATAAAACTAGCACAACCATGGTGGTAATTAAGAATCTACCACTCAAGGTGACAACTAAGCCAATCAACCCACTCCCCAACCTCAAAATAACAGTAAAAGCATGAAGTTCACCATTAAGGACAAAAGGGAGAAGAAGTACTCCTTCCCAGAAGCATCAATGGAAGCCCTTTTTATCAAGTAAGGAGAGATTACATTACCTCCACTTAAAAGGCCATATGAGGTCGACAAAACCAACGATTCAATGTACTAAAAATATCATCGTTTGGCCAATCACACTCTGAAAGATTGTTTCATCTTCAAGGATGTGCTACAAGAGCTTATCAAAAATGGAAAAGTGGTCATAGATTCACCAAAAGATAAAGCTTCTTCCTCCAGAAACACCGTGCCAGTTATGGACTTGGAAGCTAAGGCCAACACCATAGGGAAACACAAGGAGGGATGGATCTTAGTAAAAAGTAAACACACCAAGAAGAAACAACCTCCCAAGAAAGTGTTGTTTAACACCAATAATGTCCAAAGGCATAAAATAAGGTCATGATAACCTAAGCTGCGGACAGGACTCATGGTATTAATAACATCGGGATAAGCAAAGGAAGTAGGGATACGAAATTCCTATTCACTAGGGGAATCAAAGCCTAGAAGTCCGTTCATGTTAAATGAATATATTCCCAAAACAGTGCAAAATAGGATATAACAGCTGGAAATAGGTCGAACCTCGGACCATGCTTCAATTCTACCTTAGAATTCAATTGATGGTAACTATTGGAATCATGCCTTATCTCTAACTTTCAATCCCAATGAAGACATAACAAAGGGCACTTTGACCACTTTTCTAGAGAAGGGAGAGTCCTAGCATGTCACCAGCAATGTCATAAGGCTACGTTTGCCTAAAAGCAATTCACCTTCTCTGGTAAAGTAGCTGAAAGAAAATGTGCATCAAAGAAATTTTCGATCAGGGAATAATCAGCCACCTAGGATAGCTACAGCCAAGAAACAAAGCAGACGAAAATCAAACAAGCTATTGTGAAGCTGAGCATGCTAATGTCATAAATAACACTGAAGGAGTCACTCTTTATAATGTGTTGGAGCATTTGGAGAGGATACCTTCTTTATATAGCATATATGATGCTCTCCGGTTGTCAAAAGAATTAAGACAATCTTTGATTTATGCACTCTCTAATCCTGAAAAGTGTCTGATTTAGAGGTGGTTTCAAAGATACCTCAAAGAGATGAATGCATGGCCACCATGACCTTTGAGGATGCAGATTTCCAAATGGATGATCTAATGCACAATAGGCCCATGTTAATAACATAATATATTAATGGGACCCATGTTTCTCAGGTCTCAGTAAATGGAGGATCTATTGTGAACATCCTATCTGTAAAAATGATGGCAAACCTGGGCGTTAAACCTCAAAAGTTGCAGCCATGCTCATTGGTCATCCAAGGGTTCAATCAGCATGAACAAAAATCTATTGGCATGGTCAAACTTAAGACAAAGTTTGATGAGATAGAGGACTAGACCACCTTTTATATCATCCAATCGAACACTTCCTATAATGCTATTATAGGGAGGCCTTGGATGCATAAATACCAAGCGACTCCATAAACTTTTCACCAATTCATTAAATATCCATAGGAGGGGTCACAAAGGCTAAAACCTATAGATCACAACCCTTTCCAGTACAGTGAGGCCTACTATGCAGATGATATATTTTACAACACCCCAATACAATGCAACATGGTTGTTACAACTAGAAATGGCTCGTCCAACCTTCCAAATATTGTCAAGGGCAGAGCCTAGATGGACCTTCCACAAAATTAATAAGCTTAATCTTAAGCCTAAGGATTTATATATGGACAATGAATATACATTGCCATTGGCCTCCATGAATTGTTCACATATAAAAACATGCATACAATTCACAGTATGTGCCAAAGTGATAGAAAAGGAAAACCCTTTGACAAGGCAGAAATCATACATATTTAGGAAGCCTATATGGTTTCACTCATTTAGGATACCAGTGGACGAGGATTCAACAAAGCAACAACAATTGGAAGAACTCAAAAAGTTTGACAAAACAAAAAGATTGATGAAGTTATGTAGTCTACCAAATAGACTCCTAAACAAAACAAGATTTGACATCTTGGCGAAGTGGAAGCAATTCTACCATGACAAGTTGTCCACAAGGCTTCATTTTGAGAAAGTGGTTTTGGAAACCATTCTAAAGATTGACACACTGGGTCTTGGATACTAAGAACCCTTATAAGACTGTATATTGGTCCATGTCATAACAATGAAAAGGAAAGAACCCAAATTATATTGATTGATCAAGAATGAGGAACTCCTAGAAGGTGAACCTTTTCTGGCTCCTTTGGAGCATGAAGAAGGAGGATAAGATACAATCAATGATTTGCTCATAATTAATCTCAGTACTGAAGAATACCTAAGGTCTACACTCATCAGTGCCCGTCTCTCAGAAGAAGAAGCTCATAGCAAGTCCTCAAGGGCAACAAATAAGTCTTTACCTTGAATTATAAGGAGATCCTTGGGTTGAAAACTAAGGTGGCAATGCATCGGTTGGCCATCCATGAAAATGAAAAACCAGTGAAGCAACCTACCCAAAAAATAAAAAGTGAAAATTCTGCCATAAATTAAAGCAAAATTTGATAAATTGATCAAAGTAGGATTCATTAGGGAGGTCAAATACCCCACATAGGTGGCCAACATGGTGCCAGTGAAGAAAAAGAATGGTCAATTTATATTTACATTGACTATAGGGACCTCAATGATGTGTGTCTTGAAGATGATTTCCCCTCCCTATTATGAAATTGTTGGTGGATGATGCTACATGATATGAAGCCCTCTCCTTCATGAATGGCTATTCTGGGTACAATCAAATTAAAATGGCACCAGAGAATGAAGAATCCACCGCTTTTAGGACACCAAAAGGTGTTTTTGCTATATCGTTGTGCTATTCAGATTAAAGAATGTCGGGGCAGCATACCAACAAGCGATGACCTTTATATTAGAGGATTTACTCCATAAGGTAGTTGACTGTGAGATAGATGATTTGGTTGTGAAAATAAAGGTAAGAGCAGGTCACTTACAAGACTTGGATCAAATCTTTCTATGATTGAGGAAATATAATTTAAAGATGAATCCCCTCAAGTGCACTTTTGGAGTTTCTTTGGGGAAATTTTTGGGATTTGTAGTCTGTCATAGGGGCATCAAAATTGATCCTATTAAAATCAAGGCTATTATAGACATGCCACCTCTAAGAGACATACACGAGCTTAGGATCCTTCAAGGGAAACTTGCATATATTAGACACTTCATTGCAAATTTATCAGGGAGATGTCAACCTTTCTCCCAACTCATTAAAAATGACACACCATTTATATTAGATCAAGCATGCCAAAATGTTTTTTATAACATCAAGGGATACTTATTAAATCCACCCATCCTCATGAGTCCTATCAAGGGAAGGCCTCTCATTTTATATACCATGGCATTAGATGTATCCCTTAGACCAATATTGGCCTAAAACAATGATGATGGCAAGGAAGTGGCTTTGTATTATTTAAGCTGAACCTTGGCCAGGGTAAAAACTATTATTCACCCATTGATAAATCCTGTCTCGCACACATATTCACTGTACAAAAGTTTTAGTACTACTTGCTCTCTTCCACAGTGCATCTTATATCAAAAGGGGACCCACTCAAGTACATCATGAGTCAACCAACAATTCAAGGTAAGATAACTAAATGGATAGTCCTCCTTTTTGGATTTGATATTCATTATGTACCTCAAAGAGCCGGAAAGAGGCAAGCCCTGACTGATTTATTGCAACACACCTTGTTCCTATTGAGTCATATTTATGTCAAGAATCTCTAGATAAGCATGTTATGGAAATAACACTTTTAAAGCAATTGGAGATGTATTTTGATGGCACAAGCAGAAATCCTTATGGAACTAGAATGGAAGACATTAAGAAAAGTGATGTAGGAATCTGAATAATATTTGTTGATTTATGTCAATCCCATGGAAAAATCAAGTCATGTTCTATGTCTTGTAAGTGTCCTATGCTCTCACAAGTTTAAGACATGAAGACAAGGAGGACCAAAGACTTTAAGAAGAGACCAGAGACTACCTTAGATTTACGTCATCAATCAAGGTATAAAGCATGCATTGCATAGCATTTTAAGACCTTAAAATGAATATAGACATGGTGGTAAATCCCTCCCCAAACCCAAGGAAAGAAGGCCCAAAGACCAACACTCAAGAGTTCCAAAATAAGACTTAGGATTTTTCAATCGTGATCGATCATGGGTTGATAGATCACTACCCAAATTAGGGTCCAGTTCTGATACTCTTGAGAGCCTGGCTCCATCTCCCGTAATGGATCACGAGATGGGTCACGACCTGACTCCCAGACTCATGATCGATTAGGGATCTCACAATTGATCATAAGCCCGAGCTTGACTCGTGATTGATAAGGAAATCCATGATCGATCACGAGTCGGGATCGATCAGGAATCTTGCAATCGATCACGAGGGCATTTTTTAGAAAAATAAAATTTTGTATCCTAATGCAAGATTTGTAAAATTTAAACCTCATTTTTTTTAAAATCTAAGGCTCTAAAGAGATGCTCATTTTAAAAGATTCTAATCCTAAGGTTATTAGTACTTCTTACCCTTATAAAATGAAACTTTTTCCTTTAAGGCAAAGACTTCAAAAAAGCAAGAGAGTATTAGAGAGTTTACCAAATTAAGAGCCTCCTCCCTTGAGAAAACCTCAATTCTCTTAATAGTTTTGAGCTTAAGTAGCTAATATCTCCAATAAGAATCATTCTCTCATCTCCTCTTGAATACCAAGCTTCTACTATTTAGGAAAATTTATGGCCAAATTTTCTTAAGATGAAACTCACACTTGGCTAAGCTTAAGGAGCACTAGAGCCAAAAGCTTAAAGTTTGTGGGTAGCTAAGGTAAACTAACTCAACAAGGAGCACCCCACTTTGTGCATATAACAACATCAACCAACTTGTGGTAATATTTGTTTTTCTTTGCATTCATTTTCTTTATCGACTTGTTTTGCTTCCGTTAGAGACACTAGAAGCTTGACTACCTCCGCCGAAGACATTGAAAGTAGTATATACTTGTCGGAGACTCCGTGTTGTTGATTAGCTTGCTTGTGAGCAAGTAGTTAGGTTTTTTAATATTGACCTAGGTTGTAATAGTATCTAAATGAAATATACCTAAGCTTGGTGGTTAGCTTTAAAAGAGTGGACATAGGCCCTCATGCCAAACCACTATAAATCTTTTGTTGTGGATTGAGTGTGTAATTTCTTCTCTCTTTACTTTTATACACATTACTACTCTTGCACATTACTTGTTTGATAAAATACTTGAGTAGACACTTTGTAGCACACACACACTTGGCTTAAGTTAAAAATGATTAAAATCAATTTAAAATCAATACAAATTTTTGCAAAAGGGGTAAAATAATTTTTAACATCCTATTCACCCCCCTCTAGGATAACTTTAGAGGAATTTCAATTGCTATCAAAGCCTAGGTTACTCTTATAGGGACTAACAACCCGAGTTAGATCCTAGTAAAACAAAAGTCCTAGAGAACCCCTAGATGGCGAGAGAGGATAGTGGTATGTCCATTAACACTCCTCTATTCTTTAATAGAAGTGATTATGGTTATTGAAAATTTTGCATGTAGATTTTCTTTAATGCTGACCCTAGGGTTTGGAGTGCAATAGTTGATGCCTATACACAACCCAACAAACCAAGACGTGAGTGGACCCCCGCCGAGGTGGATGCTCACAAGTTCAATTTTAGGGCATTGAATGCCATAGCAAGTGGTCTAGCCCCAGATGAGTTTAGGAGGATAGCTCATATAAAAATGACAAAAGAAGTATGGACGCTTTTATTGGTTACCCATGAAGGTATGAGTGCCATAAAGATGTCAAAGATTCAAATGTACATAATCTAACTTAAAGTTCTTAGGATGGAAGATACTGAAGAAATCTCCCAGTTTAATGTCAAGTTGTTAAACATGATAAATGTGATGAGAAGCCTAGGAGAAGACATCCCCAAGTCCAATGTAGTTATGAAGGTACTTATGTCCCTCCCAAAGAGGTTTAGGCCTAAAGTAACCACCATAAAGGAGAGTAAGGATCTTCAAGTGATGAAGCTTGAAGAATTGATTAGTTCACTTTAAACTTTTGAAGCGGCCATCAAGGAATCCGCCAAGAAGAAGGGCATTGCCCTTAAGGTGGAAGAACCCTCCAAATTAAATGAAGATTTGGATAATAACTTGGCTCTTGTGGTTAAGAGGTTCAAAAAGTTCTTTCGGAGAAATACCAAAGATTACTTCAAGAACAAACAATTGAGAAAGTCTTACCCGGGCTACAAAAATAAGAAAGACTTCTCTAAGAAACCTCCCATTTGCTATGAATGCAAAGGGAGAGGACACATTGTCGAGGATTGCGACAACAAAAAGAACAAGTTCAAGCCTAAAGGCAAAGTTATGGCTGCAATTTGGGAAGATGACTTTGAGGCTTTGGAGCAAAAATCTCAAAGTAGTGAGGAAGCTCCCTTACAAGAGATCAAACCTTCATGGCTTTTGACACTCCCATGAGTTCACTTTTGAATACAAGTGACTTAAGTAGTGAGGATGAGGGAAAGTATAAAGAAGAGGAGGGACCTGTGATGCACAAGAAGCATTTGATGACCTTTTTGTGCAAAGTGTTGAGTTGGGGAAGAACAAACAACTCAAGAGGGAAATCATAAAGTTGATTGAAAAGTCAAAGTCTCTCGAAGACACTATCTTCAATCTTCAATAAGAGTCGTATATAGAAAGTAATAAAGAGAATGAACTTTTCAAAGAAAATTACTTGCTCCTATGTGCCAAGGAGGAAATGAGCCTAAAGCAAGTAGAATTAGAAAAGAAGATTAGTGAAGCTAAACTGTTTCTAGGCTTAGAAAGGGATAATAAGAAACATGAGAAGAGAAGACTTCTTGAGAACAATAAAAAATTGTCCGACAAGGTTATTGAGTTTGAGGAGAGGATAAAAAATATAGGAGAGAAAAGAAATAAGTTTCATACTGTTGACTCACTCATCTGAGAGTTGGAAGACTAAGTCAAAATCCTAAATGAGATAAACAAGTCTCTCAACTTGATTTATACTCAACTCACAAGAAAGTCCCTTGATTTCCTTAAACAAATCAAAAAACTAAAGAAGATGGGAGGAAAAACATCTCAATGCTTGTCCAAGAAAATGAGAAGTTTGAGAAGATGCTCACTATGATGAGCAAGGAGTCTAGGGATATGACCGGACTAGGTTACAACTCTGAGGTCAATGCTTCTTTCTCAACTCAAAAACCTAAGAATGACTTTGTTAAAGCCAAATGATATACTCAACCACCTCCACAACCTTCCAAGAAGGGAAAGGAGAAGGTGGAGCCACAAAGACCTTATCAAAGGTTAAATAAGGTTGAGAAGAAAACATCTACCTCACTCAAGGGTAAAGCTCCTATGAGTGAAGGTAGAGACTGGGAGAGATCCATGCAACCCGAATCAAGATCCTATATATAAGTTGTTGAAAGTAGATCTCAATCCAACCAAGCATCTTCCTCTAGAGGAGCTCAAGGAATGAGCAAGCCTTATTCTTATGCTAAAGAGGCATGAAATAAGTTTCAAGCTAATAAGGCTTCCACCTCAAAAGGATTCTAAGGGAATGCCTCCACTTCTAAGATGACTAAGAGATAACCTAGTTAAAATAAGCAACCTAGAAGAGCCCAACAACCCTTCTAAGATGAGCAATTTAGAAGAAAGACAACACAATCCAACACACCTAGAAGGCCCCCTATTTTATTCATTCTACTGTGGTTTAGAAGGGTACATTGAGGTGGATTGTACAAAGAGAGCAAATGACATCAAATCCCAAAGTATGTAATCTAGAAGAATACAAAGTGGGAAGAATGTCAATGAAAGAAACTATTTTCAGAAGTTTGAAAATAGAAACCTTCAAAGAAAAAAGGATTTAACCCAACAACAAAGTGCCAAAAGGAAAATCTCTCAACCTACCAAGGTTAAGAGAGTATGGGTAAGAAAGGATGACCCAAAATGTTTGATCATTTACCCCACATTGAGAGTTGAAAGCTCATCAAGATGGTATCTTGATAGCGAGTGTTCAAGACACATGTCTAGTGAAAGGGAGTTGTTCAGCTAACTTGAGGAAGCTCAAGGTGGATATGTCACATTTGGGGATGGGAACACCACCAAGATTCTTGGTGTAGGAACCACAGTTACCTCCAACATTCCATAACTCACCGAGGCTCTCTATGTGCAAGGCCTTAAACAAAACTTGATAAGTATAAGTCAAATTTGTGATTAAGGCTATATAGTGCAATTCGGTAAAGATAAATGTGTGATCAAAGATCACAAAGACAACAACATCCTAGCCGAAGAAGTAAGAACAAGTAACAATTGTTATGTCATTGAATCCCACTCTCAATAAGGGGACACTTCTCTTATTACCTAAAAAGATGAGACCAATCTTTGGCATCAAAGATTAGGAAATCTCAACTTTAAGGATATTGCAAGACTTAGTAAGAAAGGGATAGTCAAGGACCTTCCTAAGCTAAGCAAGATTAACAACCCATTGTGTAAAGCTTGTCAAATGGGAAAGCAAACTAGGGTCTCTCACATGAAGACTACTCAAATAGGGACATTTAGACCCTTAGAACTTCTCCATATGGATTTGGCCAGTCCAACTAGAACGAAGAGTCTAGGTGGCAAGAGATACTTTATGGTGGTGGTTGATGATTTCTCTAGAAATTTAAGGCTTTCAATGAATTATTGAACATTTGTAAGAAAATTCAAGTTGAAAATGAGTTAACCATCAAATGCATTCATAATGACTATGTAAGGGAATTTGAGAATTATAAATTCTCAAATTGATGTGAAGAGTTAGGAGTGAAACATGAGTTTTTAGCCCCTAAAACTTCTCAACAAAATGGAGTGGCTAAAAGGAAGAATAAGACTCTTCTTAATATGGCTATGTCAATGCCCATGAGTAAGAACATAGTCAAAAGATTTTGGGCTGAGGCAATTATCACCACATCCTATGTCTCAAACTGTGTCTATCTTAGGCCGGGTATATCCAAAACAGCCTATGAATAATGGAATGAGAAAAAGTCAACTGTTAAAATACTTTAAAGTATTTGACAACACTTGTTATATCTTTTGGGATAGAGAACATCTTGGCAAGTTCGAAGAAAAAAGCGATGAAGTCATGTTCTTAGGATATTCCACTACTAGTAGAACCTATTGTGTCTACAACATAAGAACTCTCACTGTAGAAGAGTCAATTAATGTAGCGGTAGATGATTATGAGATAACTCAAGTGCAAGAAAACTTACCTATTGTGTTGTCCGATCATGAAAATGAGAGCTCATCTCACTTGAAAATTGAGAGATCCTAAAAGGATAAAAAAAATCACTCTTCTCAATCTAGTTCTAAGGATGATGTTGAAGAAATTCAACCTCAACACAAGAACAAGAGGTTCAACAAGGTTTTGTCATGAGATGACATTATTGGTGATCCTAACACCGGAGTAAATATTAGAAGACAAATTGAAAACATCATTAGTCATTTTTGCTTTACATTCAAAATAGAGGCAAAACGTGTTAAAGAGGCTCTAAATGATCCGGATTAGATCATAGCCATGCAAGATGAACTAAATCAAGTCCAAAGGAATGATGTATGGTTCCTTATGAAAAACTCCACTGAAAAGAATGTCATTGGTACCAAATGGATCTTTAAAAATAAACATGATGAACATGGTACGGTGACAAGGAACAAGGCTAGACTTGTTGCAAATGGGTATGCCTAAATATAGGGCATTGACTTTAAGGAGACATTTTCCCTTGTTGCTAGATTGGAGTCCATTAGGATTCTCTTGTCTACTATATGCCATTTAAATTTGAATAATATCAAATAGACATCAAGAGTGCATTCCTAAATGAAATTCTCTAGGAAAAAGTATATGTAAAGCAACCTAAGGAATTTATGGATCCTCAACTGCCAAACTACATATACAGACTTAAAAGGCACTATATGACCTCAAGTAAGCTCTAAAAGCTTGGTATGAGAGACTTACTGGATTCTTTCTTGATTACCATTTTGATCGAGGAAGTGTAGGCAAGATACTCTTTGCTAAAAAATAAAATGGTCACATACTTAGTACTCAGATATATGTAGATGATATCATTTTTAGGTCTACCATTGAGGAGATGTCTCATGGTTTTACCCAAACAATAAAATCAGAATTTGAAATGAGTATGAAAGGAGAACTAAGGTTCTTCTTAAGCCTTCAAATAAAGCAAACCAATGAAGACATCTTTCTAAGCCAAACTAAGTTTGCAAAAGAGCTAGTTATCAATTTTGGATTGTAAGAATCCAAACCTATTAGCACCCCCATTAGCTCAAGTGACAAGATCACTAAAAACCTTGATGGAGCCAAGGTCGACTCCACCTACTATAGGAGCATTATTGAGAGTTTTCTCTACTTGACTGTGAGTAGACTGAATATTTCCTTTAGTGGAGGTGCATGTGTTAGATATCAAGCTACCCCTAAATAATCAAATCTTAAGGTAGCTAAGAGGATCATCCGATATGTCTATGAGACTATAGAGTTTAGGTTATGGTACCCATTTGACACCACATCTAAGATTGAAGGATACTCAGATGTTGACTGGGCTGATGATGTGGAGGATCACAAGAGCACAAGTAGGGTTGCTTCTACATGGGAAACGGTCTTATTTCTTGGCATAACAAGAAATAAAACTCCATCTCATTATCAGCTGTCGAGCCTAAGTACATTGTAGCTGGTAGTGGATGCACTCTTACGAATGAAACAAATGCTAAAAGACTACGAGTTGGAGCAAGACACCATGATTCTATTTATAGACAACAAGAGTGCCATTGATATCTCCAAGAATCATGTCCAACATTCAAGAATAAAGCATATTGACATTAGACGCCATTTTATCTGCCAATTGGTGGAAGAAAAAGTTGTATTCTTAGACTATGTCAAAATTAAAGATCAACTTGCTGATATTTCAACCAAACCTTTTGATTCCATGAAGTTTGAGTATCTTCAAAGTGTTATTGGACTATACACCATTAAGGGAACCCTCTTGGGTTTTCCAAGCATAGGATGTGCATGTAAAGGAGTGTCAAGGGTTTAGCGAAGCTGGGCTACATGAGAAACCAAGGTGTATGGGGTTACACCTAAAAAACTGATCTAAAATGCTTTGGCCCAAGCCTCATGATTGATCGCAAGATCCATGATCGATCACAGATCTCGTGATCGATCAAGAGGGCCTTTTCGAGAAAAAAATTACATGTGGTTTAAATCCCTCCACACGACTATTTTGGACATTTCTCTCTCTGCTTCTACGTCTATTCGGATTCCCAGAGCTAGAGAACCCTTGCTTTTTCCATTTCTTCCTTGAATCTTCATTTTGTTCTTGATTTTCATGGCTCCACGCATGAAGAAAATGGCATCCAAGGGTTCCTTTTCCTCCAACCCTCTAAAGAACCTAGGGAAGTGACCATTGGTGGAATCGCCACCACGTCCACGATCCAAGCATAACATTGGATCGTATTCTCCTTACAAAGATGTAACAAGCTTCAATAGATATAAGAGAATCTTCTCCAAATAAACCATCATTCAAGAGAGGTTTATTGAAGCTGAAGCATTGCGGACTGCTTGCCTCCTCGAGTACATTGAGGCTAGGCAATGGCTATCCCTTTTCTCGGTCAAAGGACCCATTTAGGAAGAGGTTGTGAGGGTCTTTTATGCCAATTTATTCAACATTGATCAAGATAAACGCTCCTTGTACACAACGATGAATGGAGTTCTAATCAAGGTCAACCCCGACTTTCCCTAACCTTATTTCCTAATTGCTTGGCGTTCCTAAAGTCACCAACAATCTGATTGCCTTCCTCATCCACAAGCTCACAATGGAGTAGAAAACAGAGAGTTTAGAGATTATTTGGTCAGTTTACTGTTTAAACAGAGGATCTGTTGCATAGGGATTATAAACCAATGGCCAAAGTCCTTCACCACATCTTCACCTACAACATCTTGCCTACCACACATCACAACAGTCTCACCGATAACACTGCGTACCTCATTGATGCCATCTTCGACTCATAGAGGATTGACATTACCTCGATCATCTACCATGTGATGATCAAATCTCATGAGTCCAAGCATTCTATCAATAACTTGCCCTATCCCACACTGGTCACTAGCATTATGGTAGCAAAGAAGGTACCATTGAAGGTGTCTACCAAAGGACTAAAGCAGGGCCCAGCTGTGCCTCATGGGACCCTCAAGAAGATGGGTCTCATACAACAAGATGAGGGACAGACATCCTTAGGTGCCACACTTAGGCCAGGGCCAGCTCAAGCCCACTTAAAGTCCTCTATGGTGAGACTTCTTCATACTTTGGTGCGTAAGGTCACACACATTTTGAAGAACTAGAAGACCTTTACCTCCAATTAGAAGAAGCTGACATCAGGCCACAATGCCTACCATCCTGATTACCCACTGTAGCTCGAGTCTGTTAGTTGCTTAAGGTTTTGAGCTTAAGTAGCTAATATCTCCACCAAGAATAACTCTCTTCTTCTCTCTTCTTGAATACCAAGCTTTACTATTGAGAACTTGAGGTGAGCTTTTCTTAAGAGGAAACTCACACTTAGTTGAGCTTAAGGAGCACTAGAGCCAAGAGCTTAAAGTTTGTGGGTAGCTAAGGCAAACTAGTTCAATAAGGAGCATGTCACTTTGTGCATCTAGCTACATTAACCAACTTGTGGTAACATTTGCTTTCTTTTACATTCATTTTCTTTATTGGCTTGCTTTGGCTCTACCAGAGACACCAGAATCTTAACTACCTTTGTTGAAAACACCAATACACACTTGTTAGAGACATCGAGTGTTGTTGATTAGCTTGTTTGTAAGCAAGTAGTTAGGTTTTGTATATTGACATAGGTTATAATAGTACCTAAATGAAATATACCTAAGCTCAGTAGTGAGCTTTAGAAGAGTGGACATAGGCCCTCATGCCAAATCACTATAAATCTATTGCTGTGGATTGAGTGTGGGATTGCTTGTCTCTTTACTTTTATGCACTTTACTACTCTTGCACATTACTTGTTTGATAAAATACTTAAGTAGACACTTTGTAACACATACACACTTGGCTAAGTTGAAAAGGATTAAAATCAATACAAATATCTGCAAAAGGGGTAAGATAATTTTTAACATCCTATTCACCCCCTCTAGGATAACTTTAGAGGAATTTCAGTATTTGTCTCCCCTCATAGATAAGTCATGTTACACTCTTTGCAACTTTCAGAAGGTGTTCAAACAATGAGGTAGAATATGAAGCCCTCATCGCAAGACTAACAATAGCTTTGGAGATTCTCATTGATGACATAATTGTGTATGGGATTCAAAGCTTATCATCAAATAGCTTAAAGGTACGTATGACATCCAAAAGACAGGTTTGATATTACTCTATAATTGGGCTAAAAAGCTCTTAGAACTCTTTCAAGGGTTCATCCTAAGACATGCAAAATAAGGAATGAATGCATGGATAGATGCATTGGTAGGCCTCACAACTACCCTTTGCCATCCTAAAGATGACTACTTGATAATTCATGCTAGGGAACGGAGGGTAATACTAACCATTTCCCAAGAAGAAGAATGGGCTTTAGTTGTTGTATCAAAAGTAAAGCACGATAACCTCATCTCATAAGATTCATTAGAGGCTAAGATTGGAGGAGTTCTTTTATCAAATTCTTCTTAGACCTTAGAGAACCTAAGGATACTATAAAAGGGATGAAATTAGAAGAAGGGCCTCAAAATTCATTCTAAATGGTGATCAACTATATAGGATCTCAATGGATGGAATTATGCTGAGATGTTTGGCCTCTAACAAAATCAAACAAGCAATGACTGAGGTGCATGAAGCCGTATGTGGTTCTTACCAGATAGACTCAAAGTTACATATGCAACTAAAGAGGCTAGGACTTACTGGTCGACTATGATTGTGGATTGTAAGAAATATGCCAATAAGTGTCATGTCTGTCAATTACATGGTGGTTTCAAACACTAACCAATTGAACCCCTTCACATGATAGCATGCTCATGGCCATTCGCGGCTTGTGGAATGGACATCATAGGTTTGATAAACTCCCTATCATCCAAGAGTCATATCTACATATTAATGGCTACGAACTATTTCTCTAAATGGGTCAAGGCAGTGCCATTAAAGGAGATCAAGCACTCACAAATAATTAGGTTTATTTGAGTCCATGTAATATATGGGTTTGATATCCTGGGTAATATCATAACCGATAATGGAAAGCCCTTTGTGAGCTCTTAGGTATACAAGATACTAACCAAATTCAATATCAAACTAGACAATTTTTCAAGATATTATCCCCAAGCAAACGGCCTGGCTGAAGCCTTTAATAAGACCGTGGTTAAGATTTTGAAGAAAATAATGTCTGAAAATAAAAAGGATTGGCACAAAAGTTACTAAAAGTTTTATGGGCTTACAAGATTTCATATAGAACTCAAACTCATGCTACACCACAATCTTTGATCTTTGGAGTAAAAATCAGTCCTTCCAGTGGAAATGCAGATCCCTCTTTATGAGTGGCAATACAAAAAAGGCCCACCGATGAAGAAAGCACCAGAATTTGGTTGACAGAGCTCTAAGGTCTTGATGAAATTCGTTTGAAAGCACAACAAAGCCTATAGATATATCAAGCTCACATGGATCGTGCATACAACAACAAGATAAAGCTTCGGTCTTTCGTCTAGGGAGACCTCATATTAACGGCTAAGATACTTTTCCCCTCTAAAAAGGGAGGGAAATTCGAGGCTAAATGGGAAGGACCATATGTCGTGAAAAAATCTTATTCCAATGGTTCATATTTTCCTTGTGATCCTAATGGAAACATGATATTACATGTAACAAATATCAGGTTCTTAAAAAGGTATTATCCATAAAAAAAAAAACAAGATTCTCAAATAAAAAAAGTAGAATGAAGAAAAGGAGCTCAAGATGCGTTAGCTAGAAGAACGATGAACTACATTGGCTTGATCCCATTGATATATGGGTATGTAGTTAACCCAGATACATCCAGCTCGGATGTGGCCACAACCAAAACAAAATCATACAAGTTTGTGGAAAGAACTATGACAACTTGATCCCTTTCATGGATACGTAGGCAACTTAATTATTTTTCTTAAGTCCATTTAATTAATCCTTAGTTCAATAATCCATAATCAGAGTTCGATAATTGCGAAAGCGATTTACTAAATCCAATAATCACAAATAATCAATAAGTTGCAATAGAAATATAACTAATATAACTCCAAAATATGTCAAGATATCAATAATCTAAACATTCACATGAGTCCTAAAGGACTATAAAGTAAATGGGTGCCCTTTCACCCAGATAGAAATCAAGGGAAAATACAATCCTTTATATAACACCCACATCAAAAGTGGGTCCAATGTAAAACCATTAACTAAGTGCGAAAAGTAAAAAAAAAAAAAAGGGTGAAGTTTTCATCGTAAGCCTTTAGAGAAGAAAGGCCTGTAAACACAGTTAGTCTGAAAACAAAATGGCTGGGTTAGTCCTTATCAGTAAGCAATCTAACTGACTATAGACAATATGAAGCAAATCATAAATATGAATACTAGCATGCTCAAAGGTCAATATAGAACTCAACAGAGATCGAAATATTAATCTTAACCATGCTAATACAAATTAAACAATAATCCAATATCAACCTAAAATTAAAGATCCAATACAAAGTTCTAAGTTAGAAGTGTTTAGAGTTTACATGATTCAATATTCGAAGTGTAACACCCCATGTTTCACTTAAAGGTCAAAATTGTAATTTTACTCCTGTAAGGGTAAAATTATAATTTTTATCATTATAAGGGTAAAATGATCATTTTACATGTTTAAACATATCATATAGTGGTTTAGGAATCCATTTGATCAAATTAGAAGTGTAGGACCCAAGTTAGGCCTTAAACTTGTCAAGTTCAAAAGTTATCCTACTTTCTTATTTAAGGTACCTTTACGGGCCTATTGACACCAATTTTGAGAGAATTGGAGGTCATGTCATATTTTGTTGAAAAGATAAAGGAGTATAATTTCTAACAAAACAAACTGTGTGTGAATAGTTGTTTCATATAAAAAGTTATGATTGTTTTCCTATAGAAAGGTCTATGTTGTCAGGCTCACTGATTTGAGATAACTTTGAAAACATACCAATGAAAATTTTAGGGCCATGCCAACACGTGATTTTTGCCATATTTTTATGGGAGAACCCTAGGGAACGACCCCCAAACCCCCTTTTTACTCTATTTAAGGTTTTTTCATCATAAGAATAGAGAAAATAAAAAGAGGGAAGGACTTTAGAAGCTTTGAGAAAAAGTGGAGAGCTCTCATTCTCTAAGAGTAAGGTGAGTCTCTAATGCTTAGATA